>JAILYF010000146.1:0-133730 GCA_025491095.1 Brachionus asplanchnoidis
ACGGTGAAGAAGTCTTTAGGACGGTCAAGAAGTACTTAGAACGGCCTTGGAAGTTTTATGGCGGTCAAGAAGTCCTTAGGACGGTCAAGAATTCTTTAGGACGTCAGAAGTCCTTAGGACGGTCAGAGGTCCTTGGACGGTCAGAAGTCCTAAGGACGGTCAAGAAGTCCTTCGACGCTCAAGAATACCTTAGGACGGTCAAGAAGTCCTTCGAACGCTCAAGAAGTCCTTAGGACGGTCAAGAAGTCTTAAGGACGGTCTAGAAGTCCTTAGGCGGTCAAGAAGTCTTTAGGACGGTCAGAAGTCCTTAGGACGGTCAAGAAGTACTTGGACGGTCTTAAAGTCCTAAGGACGGTCAAGAATCCTTAGGCGGTCAAGAAGTCTTTAGGACGGTCAAGAAGTCCTTAGGACGGTCAGAATCTTTAGACGGTCAAGAAGTCCTTAGGACGGCCAAGAAGTGCTAAGGACGCTCAAGAAGTCTTTAGTACGCTCAAGAAGTCCTTAGGACGGTCAAGAAGTCTTTTGGACGGTCAAGAAGTCTTAGGGCGGTCAAGAAGTCCTTAGGACGGTCAAGAAGTCCTTAGGACGGTAAAGAAGTACTTAGAACGGTATTGAAGTTTTATGGACGGTCAAGAATGCCTTAGGACGGTTCACGAAGTCTTAAGGACGGTAATGAGTCTTAAGGACGGTCAAGAAGTCCTCAGGACGGTCAGAAGTCCTAAGGACGGTCAAGAGGTCCTATGGACAGTCAAGAAGTCCTAAGGACGGTCAAGAAGTCATGAGGACGCTCAAGAAGTCCTTAGGACGGTCAAGAAGTCCTTAGACGGTCAAGAAGTCTTTAGGACGGTCAAGAAGTCCTTAGGACGGTCAAGAAGTCTTTAGGACGGTCAAGAAGTCTTTAGGACGGTCAAAAGTACTCAGGACGTCTGAAGTTCTATGGACGGTCAAGAAGTCCTTAGGACTGTCAAGAAGTCCTAAGGACGGTCAGAAGTCCTTAGGACGGTCAAGAAGTCCTTAGGACAGTAAAGAAGTCCTTAGGACGGTCAAGAGGTCCTATGGACGGTCAAGAAGTCCTAAGGACTGTCAAGAAGTCCTTAGGACGCTCAAGAAGTCCTTAGGACGGTCAAGAAGTCCTTAGGACGGTCAAGAAGTACTCAGGACGGTCTTGAAGTTCTATGGACGGTCAAGAAGTCCTTAGGACTGTCAGAAGTCCTAAGGACGGTCAAGAAGTCCTTAGGACGGTCAAGAAGTCCTTAGGACAGTAAAGAGTCCTTAGGACGGTCAAGAGGTCCTATGGACGGTCAAGAAGTCCTAAGGACGGTCAAGAAGTCCTTTAGGACGGTCAAGAAGTCCTTAGGACGCTCAAGAAGTCCTTAGGACGGTCCAAGAAGTCCTTAGGACGGTCAGAAGTCTTTAGGACGGTCAAGAAGTCTTAAGGACGGTCAAGAAGTCCTTAGGACGGTCAAGAAGTCTTTAGGATAGTCAAGAAGTCCTTAGGACGGTCAAGAAGTACTTAGGACGGTCTAGAAGTTCTATGGGCGGTCAAGAAGTCCTAAGGACGGTCAGAAGTCCTTAGGACGGTCAAGAAGTCTTTAGGACGGTCAAGAAGTCCTTAGGACGGTCAAGAAATCTTTAGGGACGGTCAAGAAGTCCTTAGGACGGTCAAGAAGTCCTTAGGACGGTCAAGAAGTACTCAGGACGGTCCTTGAAGTTTCTATGGACGGTCAAGAAGTCCTAAGGACGGTCAAGAAGTCCTTAGAACGCTCAAGAAGTCTTTAGGACGGTCAAGAAGTCCTATGGACGGTCAAGAGGTCCCTATGGATGGTCAAGAAGTCCTTAGGACGGTCTTGAAGTTCTATGGACGGTCAAAGGTCCTTAGGACGGTCAAGATATCTTTAGGACGGTCATGTAGTCATTAGGACGGTCAAGAATCCTTAGGACTGTCAAGAATTCCTTAGGACGGTCAGAAGTACTTAGGACGGTCTTGAAGTTCTATGGACGGTCAAGAAGTCCTTAGGACGGTCAAGAAGTCCTAAGGACGGTCAAGAAGTCCTAAGGACGGTCAAGAAGTCCTTAGGAAGTCAGAAGTACTTAGGACGGTCAGAGGTCCTATGGACTGTCAAGAAGTCCTAAGGACGGTCAAGAAGTCCTTATGACGGTCAAGAAGTCCTATGGACTGTCAAGAAGTCCTTAGGACGGTCAAGAAGTACTAACGACGGTCAAGAAGTCCTTTGGACGGTCAAGAAGTACTTAGGACGGTCAAGAAGTCTTTAGGACGGTCAAGAAGTCCTCAGGACGGCCAAGAAGTCTTTAGGACGGTCATAAGGTCCTAAGACGGTCAGAAATCCTAAGGGACGGTCAAGAAGTCCTATGGACGGTAAAGAGGTCTATGGACGGTCAAGAAGTCCTTAGGACGGTCAAGAAGTGCTAAGGACGGTCAGAAGTCCTTAGGGCGGTCAAGAAGTCATGAGGACGCTCAAGAAGTCCGTAGGACGTCAAGAAGTCCTTAGGACGGTCAAGAAGTCTTTAGGACGGTCAAGAAGTCCTTAGGACGGTCAAGAAGTCCTCAGGACGGCCAAGAAGTCTTTAGGACGGTCAAGAAGTCCTATGGACGGTCAAGAGGTCCTATGGATGGTCAAGAAGTCCTTAGGACGGTCTTGAAGTTCTATGGACGTTCAAAGGTCCTTAGGACGGTCAAGATATCTTTAGGACGGTCATGTAGTCATTAGGACGGTCAAGAAGTCCTTAGGACTGTCAAGAATTCCTTAGGACGGTCAAGAAGTACTTAGGACGGTCTTGAAGTTCTATGGACGGTCAAGAAGTCCTTAGGACGGTCAAGAAGTCCTAAGGACGGTCAAGAAGTCCTAAGGACGGTCAAGAAGTCCTTAGGAAGGTCAAGAAGTACTTAGGACGGTCAAGAGGTCCTATGGACTGTCAAGAAGTCCTAAGGACGGTCAAGAAGTCCTTATGACGGTCAAGAAGTCCTATGGACTGTCAAGAAGTCCTTAGGACGGTCAAGAAGTACTTAGGACGGTCAAGAAGTCCTTTGGACGGTCAAGAAGTACTTAGGACGGTGAAGAAGTCTTTAGGACGGTCAAGAAGTCCTCAGGACGGCAAGAAGTCTTTAGGACGGTCATAAAGTCCTAAGGACGGTCAAGAAATCCTAAGGACGGTCAAGAAGTCCTATGGACGGTAAAGAGGTCCTATGGACGGTCAAGAAGTCCTTAGGACGGTCAGAAGTGCTAAGGACGGTCAAGAAGTCCTTAGGGCGGTCAAGAAGTCATGAGGACGCTCAAGAAGTCCTTAGGACGGTCAAGAAGTCTTTAGGACGGTCAAGAAGTACTCAGGACGGTCTTGAAGTTCTATGGACGGCCAAGAAGTCTTTAGGACGGTCATTAAGTCATTAGGACGGTCAAGAAATCCTAAGGACGGTCAAGAAATCCTATGGACTGTCAAGAGGTCCTATGGATGGTCAAGAAGTCCTTAGGACGGTCTAGAAGTCCTTAGGACGGTCAAGATGTCCTAAGGACGGTCAAGAAGTCCTTAGGAAGGTCAAGAGGTCCTATGGACGGTCAAGAAGTCCTATGGACGGTCAAGAAGTCATTAGGAAGGTCAAAAAGTCCTTAGGACGGTCAAGTAGTCCTTAGGACGTTCTAGATGTCCTATGGACGGTCTTAAAGTTCTATGGACGGTCAAGAAGTCCTTTGGACGGTCAAGAAGTCCTAAGGACGGTCAAGAAGTCCTTAGGACGGTCAAGAAGTCTTTAGGACGGTCAAGAGTCATTAGGACGGTCAAGAAGTCTTTAGGACGGTCAAGAGTCCTTAGGACGGTCAAGAAGTGCTAAGGACGCTCAAGAAGTCCTTAGTACGCTCAAGAAGTCCTTAGGACGGTCAAGAAGTCTTTAGGACGGTCAAGAAGTCCTTAGGACGGTGAAGAAGTCTTTAGGACGGTCAAGAAGTCCTTAGGACGGTCAAGAAGTACTTAGAACGGTCTTGAAGTTTTATGGACGGTCAAGAAGTCCTTAGGACGGTCACGAAGTCTTAAGGACGGTAAAGAAGTCCTAAGGACGGTCAAGAAGTCCTTAGGACGGTCAAGAAGTCCTTAGGACGGTCAAGAGGTCCTATGGACAGTCAAGAAGTCCTAAGGACGGTCAAGAAGTCATGAGGACGCTCAAGAAGTCCTTAGGACGGTCAAGAAGTCCTTAGGACGGTCAAGAAGTCTTTAGGACGGTCAAGAAGTCCTTAGGACGGTCAAGAAGTCTTTAGGAACGGTCAAGAAGTCTTTAGGACGGACAAGAAGTACTCAGGACGGTCTTGAAGTTCTATGGACGGTCAAGAAGTCCTTAGGACTGTCAAGAAGTCCTTAGGACGGTCAAGAAGTACTTAGGACGGTCAAGAAGTCCTTTGGACGGTCAAGAAGTACTTAGGACGGTCAAGAAGTACTAAGGACGGTCAAGAAGTCCTTTGGACGGTCAAGAAGTACTTAGGACGGTCAAGAAGTCCTAAGGACGGTCAAGAAATCCTAAGGACGGTCAAGAAATCCTATGGACGGTAAAGAGGTCCTATGGACGGTCAAGAAGTCCTTAGGACGGTCAAGAAGTGCTAAGGACGGTCAAGAAGTCCTAAGGCGGTCAAGAAGTCATGAGGACGCTCAAGAAGTCCTTAGGACGGTCAAGAAGTCTTTAGGACGGTCAAGAAGTACTCAGGACGGTCTTGAAGTTCTATGGACGGCCAAGAAGTCTTTAGGACGGTCATTAAGTCATTAGGACGGTCAAGAAATCCTAAGGACGGTCAAGAATCCTATGGACTGTCAAGAGGTCCTATGGATGGTCAAGAAGTCCTTAGGACGGTCTAGAAGTCCTTAGGACGGTCAAGATGTCCTAAGGACGGTCAAGAAGTCCTTAGGAAGGTCAAGAGGTCCTATGGACGGTCAAGAAGTCCTATGGACGGTCAAGAAGTCATTAGGAAGGTCAAAAAGTCCTTAGGACGGTCAAGTAGTCCTTAGGACGTTCTAGATGTCCTATGGACGGTCTTAAAGTTCTATGGACGGTCAAGAAGTCCTTTGGACGGTCAAGAAGTCCTAAGGACGGTCAAGAAGTCCTTAGGACGGTCAAGAAGTCTTTAGGACGGTCAAGAGTCATTAGGACGGTCAAGAAGTCCTTAGGACGGTCTAGAAGTCCTTAGGACGGTCAAGATGTCCTAAGGACGGTCAAGAAGTCCTTAGGAAGGTCAAGAGGTCCTATGGACGGTCAAGAAGTCCTATGGACGGTCAAGAAGTCATTAGGAAGGTCAAAAAGTCCTTAGGACGGTCAAGTAGTCCTTAGGACGTTCTAGATGTCCTATGGACGGTCTTAAAGTTCTATGGACGGTCAGAAGTCCTTTGGACGGTCAAGAAGTCCTAAGGACGGTCAAGAAGTCCTTAGGACGGTCAAGAAGTCTTTAGGACGGTCAAGAGTCATTAGGACGGTCAAGAAGTCTTTAGGACGGTCAAGAAGTCCTTAGGACGGTCAAGAAGTGCTAAGGACGCTCAAGAAGTCCTTAGTACGCTCAAGAAGTCCTTAGGACGGTCAAGAAGTCTTTAGGACGGTCAAGAAGTCCTTAGGACGGTGAAGAAGTCTTTAGGACGGTCAAGAAGTCCTTAGGACGGTCAAGAAGTACTTAGAACGGTCTTGAAGTTTTATGGACGGTCAAGAAGTCCTTAGGACGGTCACGAAGTCTTAAGGACGGTAAAGAAGTCCTAAGGACGGTCAAGAAGTCCTTAGGACGGTCAAGAAGTCCTTAGGACGGTCAAGAGGTCCTATGGACAGTCAAGAAGTCCTAAGGACGGTCAAGAAGTCATGAGGACGCTCAAGAAGTCCTTAGGACGGTCAAGAAGTCCTTAGGACGGTCAAGAAGTCTTTAGGACGGTCAAGAAGTCCTTAGGACGGTCAAGAAGTCTTTAGGACGGTCAAGAAGTCTTTAGGACGGACAAGAAGTACTCAGGACGGTCTTGAAGTTCTATGGACGGTCAAGAAGTCCTTAGGACTGTCAAGAAGTCCTAAGGACGGTCAAGAAGTCCTTAGGACGGTCAAGAAGTCCTTAGGACAGTAAAGAAGTCCTTAGGACGGTCAAGAGGTCCTATGGACGGTCAAGAAGTCCTAAGGACGGTCAAGAAGTCCTTAGGACGCTCAAGAAGTCCTTAGGACGGTCAAGAAGTCCTTAGGACGGTCAAGAAGTCTTTAGGACGGTCAAGAAGTCTTTAGGACGGTCAAGAAGTCCTTAGGACGGTCAAGAAGTCTTTAGGATAGTCAAGAAGTCCTTAGGACGGTCAAGAAGTACTTAGGACGGTCTAGAAGTTCTATGGACGGTCAAGAAGTCCTAAGGACGGTCAAGAAGTCCTTAGGACGGTCAAGAAGTCTTTAGGACGGTCAAGAAGTCCTTAGGACGGTCAAGAAGTCTTTAGGACGGTCAAGAAAGCCTTAGGACGGTCAAGAAGTACTTAGGACGGTCAAGAAGTCCTTAGGACGGTTAAGAAGTCCTAAGGACGGTCAAGAAGTCCTTAGGACGGTCAAGAAGTCCTTAGGACGGTCAAGAGGTCCTATGGACTGTCAAGAAGTCCTTTGGACGGTCAAGAAGTCTTTAGGACGGTCATGTAGTCATTAGTACGGTCAAGAAGCCCTTAGGACGGTCAAGAAGTCCTTAGGACGGTCAAGAAGTCCTTAGGACGGTCAAGAGGTCCTATGGACGGTCAAGAAATCCTATGGACTGTCAAGAGGTCCTATGGATGGTCAAGAAGTCCTTAGGACGGTCTAGAAGTCCTTAGGACGGTCAAGATGTCCTAAGGACGGTCAAGAAGTCCTTAGGAGGGTCAAGAGGTCCTATGGACGGTCAAGAAGTCCTATGGACGGTCAAGAAGTCATTAGGAAGGTCAAAAAGTCCTTAGGACGGTCAAGAAGTCCTTAGGACGGTCTAGATGTCCTATGGACGGTCTTAAAGTTCTATGGACGGTCAAGAAGTCCTTTGGACGGTCAAGAAGTCCTAAGGACGGTCAAGAAGTCCTTAGGACGGTCAAGAAGTCTTTAGGACGGTCAAGAGTCATTAGGACGGTCAAGAAGTCTTTAGGACGGTCAAGAAGTCCTTAGGACGGTCAAGAAGTGCTAAGGACGCTCAAGAAGTCCTTAGTACGCTCAAGAAGTCCTTAGGACGGTCAAGAAGTCTTTAGGACGGTCAAGAAGTCCTAAGGACGGTGAAGAAGTCTTTAGGACGGTCAAGAAGTCCTTAGGACGGTCAAGAAGTACTTAGAACGGTCTTGAAGTTTTATGGACGGTCAAGAAGTCCTTAGGACGGTCACGAAGTCTTAAGGACGGTAAAGAAGTCCTAAGGACGGTCAAGAAGTCCTTAGGACGGTCAAGAAGTCCTTAGGACGGTCAAGAGGTCCTATGGACAGTCAAGAAGTCCTAAGGACGGTCAAGAAGTCATGAGGACGCTCAAGAAGTCCTTAGGACGGTCAAGAAGTCCTTAGGACGGTCAAGAAGTCTTTAGGACGGTCAAGAAGTCCTTAGGACGGTCAAGAAGTCTTTAGGACGGTCAAGAAGTCTTTAGGACGGACAAGAAGTACTCAGGACGGTCTTGAAGTTCTATGGACGGTCAAGAAGTCCTTAGGACTGTCAAGAAGTCATAAGGACGGTCAAGAAGTCCTTAGGACGGTCAAGAAGTCCTTAGGACAGTAAAGAAGTCCTTAGGACGGTCAAGAGGTCCTATGGACGGTCAAGAAGTCCTAAGGACGGTCAAGAAGTCCTTAGGACGCTCAAGAAGTCCTTAGGACGGTCAAGAAGTCCTTAGGACGGTCAAGAAGTCTTTAGGACGGTCAAGAAGTCTTTAGGACGGTCAAGAAGTCCTTAGGACGGTCAAGAAGTCTTTAGGATAGTCAAGAAGTCCTTAGGACGGTCAAGAAGTACTTAGGACGGTCTAGAAGTTCTATGGACGGTCAAGAAGTCCTAAGGACGGTCAAGAAGTCCTTAGGACGGTCAAGAAGTCTTTAGGACGGTCAAGAAGTCCTTAGGACGGTCAAGAAGTCTTTAGGACGGTCAAGAAAGCCTTAGGACGGTCAAGAAGTCCTTAGGACGGTCAAGAAGTCCTTAGGACGGTTAAGAAGTCTTTAGGACGGTCAAGAAGTCTTTAGGACGGTCAAGAAGTCCTTAGGACGGTCAAGAAGTACTTAGGACGGTCTAGAAGTTCTATGGACGGTCAAGAAGTCCTAAGGACGGTCAAGAAGTCCTTAGGACGGTCAAGAAGTCTTTAGGACGGTCAAGAAGTCCTTAGGACGGTCAAGAAGTCTTTAGGACGGTCAAGAAAGCCTTAGGACGGTCAAGAAGTACTTAGGACGGTCAAGAAGTCCTTAGGACGGTTAAGAAGTCCTAAGGACGGTCAAGAAGTCCTTAGGACGGTCAAGAAGTCCTTAGGACGGTCAAGAGGTCCTATGGACTGTCAAGAAGTCCTTTGGACGGTCAAGAAGTCTTTAGGACGGTCATGTAGTCATTAGTACGGTCAAGAAGCCCTTAGGACGGTCAAGAAGTCCTTAGGACGGTCAAGAAGTACTTTGGACGGTCTTGAAGTTCTATGGACGGTCAAGAAGTCCTTAGGATGGTCAAGAAGTACTAAGTACGGTCAAGAAGTCCTTAGGACGGTCAAGAAGTCCTTAGGACGGTCAAGAAGTCCTTAGGACGGTCAAGAGGTCCTATGGACGGTCAAGAAGTCCTAAGGACGGTCAAGAAGTCTTTAGGAAGGTCAAGAAGTCCTTAGGACGGTCAAGAAAAACTTAGAACGGTCTTGAAGTTCTATGGACGGTCAGAGGTCCTTAGGACGGTCAAGAAGTCTTTAGGACGGTCATGTAGTCATTAGGACGGTCAAGAATTCCTTAGGACGGTCAAGAAGTACTTAGGACGGTCTTGAAGTTCTATGGACGGTCAAGAAGTCCTTAGGACGGTCAAGAAGTCCTAAGGACGGTCAAGAAGTCCTAAGGACGGTCAAGAAGTCCTTAGGAAGGTCAAGAAGTACTTAGGACGGTCAAGAAGTCCTTAGGACGGTCAAGAAGTCTTTAGGACGGTCAAGAAGTCCTTAGGACGGTCAAGAAGTCTTTAGGACGGTCAAGAAAGCCTTAGGACGGTCAAGAAGTACTTAGGACGGTCAAGAAGTCCTTAGGACGGTGAAGAAGTCTTTAGGACGGTCAAGAAGTCCTTAGGACGGTCAAGAAGTCCTATGGACGGTCAAGAAGTCCTTTGGATGGTCAAGAAGTCTTTAGGACGGTCATGTATTCATTAGAACGGTCAAGAAGTCCTTAGGACGGTCAAGAAGCCCTTAGGACGGTCAAGAAGTCCTTAGGACGGTCAAGAAGTACTTTGGACGGTCTTGAAGTTCTATGGACGGTCAAGAAGTCCTTAGGATGGTCAAGAAGTACTAAGTACGGTCAAGAAGTCCTTAGGACGGTCAAGAAGTCCTTAGGACGGTCAAGAAGTCCTTAGGACGGTCAAGAGGTCCTATGGACGGTCAAGAAGTCCTAAGGACGGTCAAGAAGTCTTTAGGACGGTCAAGAAGTCCTTAGGACGGTCAAGAAAAACTTAGAACGGTCTTGAAGTTCTATGGACGGTCAGAGGTCCTTAGGACGGTCAAGAAGTCTTTAGGACGGTCATGTAGTCATTAGGACGGTCAAGAAGTCCTTAAGACGGTCAAGAATTCCTTAGGACGGTCAAGAAGTACTTAGGACGGTCTTGAAGTTCTATGGACGGTCAAGAAGTCCTTAGGACGGTCAAGAAGTCCTAAGGACGGTCAAGAAGTCCTAAGGACGGTCAAGAAGTCCTTAGGAAGGTCAAGAAGTACTTAGGACGGTCAAGAGGTCCTATGGACTGTCAAGAAGTCCTAAGGACGGTCAAGAAGTCCTTATGACGGTCAAGAAGTCCTATGGACGGTCAAGAAGTCCTTTGGATGGTCAAGAAGTCTTTAGGACGGTCATGTATTCATTAGAACGGTCAAGAAGTCCTTAGGACGGTCAAGAAGCACTTAGGACGGTCAAGAAGTCTTTAGGACGGTCAAGAAGTCCTCAGGACGGCCAAGAAGTCTTTAGGACGGTCATAAAGTCCTAAGGACGGTCAAGAAATCCTAAGGACGGTCAAGAAGTCCTATGGACGGTAAAGAGGTCCTATGGACGGTCAAGAAGTCCTTAGGACGGTCAAGAAGTGCTAAGGACGGTCAAGAAGTCCTTAAGACGCTCAAGAAGCCCTTAGGACGGTCAAGAAGTCCTTAGGACGGTCAAGAAGTCTTTAGGACGGTCAAGAGTCATTAGGACGGTCAAGAAGTCTTTAGGACGGTCAAGAAGTCCTTAGGACGGTCAAGAAGTGCTAAGGACGCTCAAGAAGTCCTTAGTACGCTCAAGAAGTCCTAAGGACGGTCAAGAAGTCTTTAGGACGGTCAAGAAGTCCTTAGGACGGTGAAGAAGTCTTTAGGACGGTCAAGAAGTCCTTAGGACGGTCAAGAAGTACTTAGAACGGTCTTGAAGTTTTATGGACGGTCAAGAAGTCCTTAGGACGGTCACGAAGTCTTAAGGACGGTAAAGAAGTCCTAAGGACGGTCAAGAAGTCCTTAGGACGGTCAAGAAGTCCTTAGGACGGTCAAGAGGTCCTATGGACAGTCAAGAAGTCCTAAGGACGGTCAAGAAGTCATGAGGACGCTCAAGAAGTCCTTAGGACGGTCAAGAAGTCCTTAGGACGGTCAAGAAGTCTTTAGGACGGTCAAGAAGTCCTTAGGACGGTCAAGAAGTCTTTAGGACGGTCAAGAAGTCTTTAGGACGGACAAGAAGTACTCAGGACGGTCTTGAAGTTCTATGGACGGTCAAGAAGTCCTTAGGACTGTCAAGAAGTCCTAAGGACGGTCAAGAAGTCCTTAGGACGGTCAAGAAGTCCTTAGGACAGTAAAGAAGTCCTTAGGACGGTCAAGAGGTCCTATGGACGGTCAAGAAGTCCTAAGGACGGTCAAGAAGTCCTTAGGACGCTCAAGAAGTCCTTAGGACGGTCAAGAAGTCCTTAGGACGGTCAAGAAGTCTTTAGGACGGTCAAGAAGTCTTTAGGACGTTCAAGAAGTCCTTAGGACGGTCAAGAAGTCTTTAGGATAGTCAAGAAGTCCTTAGGACGGTCAAGAAGTACTTAGGACGGTCTAGAAGTTCTATGGACGGTCAAGAAGTCCTAAGGACGGTCAAGAAGTCCTTAGGACGGTCAAGAAGTCTTTAGGACGGTCAAGAAGTCCTTAGGACGGTCAAGAAGTCTTTAGGACGGTCAAGAAAGCCTTAGGACGGTTAAGAAGTACTTAGGACGGTCAAGAAGTCCTTAGGACGGTTAAGAAGTCCTAAGGACGGTCAAGAAGTCCTTAGGACGGTCAAGAAGTCCTTAGGACGGTCAAGAGGTCCTATGGACTGTCAAGAAGTCCTTTGGACGGTCAAGAAGTCTTTAGGACGGTCATGTAGTCATTAGTACGGTCAAGAAGCCCTTAGGACGGTCAAGAAGTCCTTAGGACGGTCAAGAAGTCCTTAGGACGGTCAAGAGGTCCTATGGACGGTCAAGAAATCCTATGGACTGTCAAGAGGTCCTATGGATGGTCAAGAAGTCCTTAGGACGGTCTAGAAGTCCTTAGGACGGTCAAGATGTCCTAAGGACGGTCAAGAAGTCCTTAGGAGGGTCAAGAGGTCCTATGGACGGTCAAGAAGTCCTATGGACGGTCAAGAAGTCATTAGGAAGGTCAAAAAGTCCTTAGGACGGTCAAGAAGTCCTTAGGACGGTCTAGATGTCCTATGGACGGTCTTAAAGTTCTATGGACGGTCAAGAAGTCCTTTGGACGGTCAAGAAGTCCTAAGGACGGTCAAGAAGTCCTTAGGACGGTCAAGAAGTCTTTAGGACGGTCAAGAGTCATTAGGACGGTCAAGAAGTCTTTAGGACGGTCAAGAAGTCCTTAGGACGGTCAAGAAGTGCTAAGGAAGCTCAAGAAGTCCTTAGTACGCTCAAGAAGTCCTTAGGACGGTCAAGAAGTCTTTAGGACGGTCAAGAAGTCCTAAGGACGGTGAAGAAGTCTTTAGGACGGTCAAGAAGTCCTTAGGATGGTCAAGAAGTACTTAGAACGGTCTTGAAGTTTTATGGACGGTCAAGAAGTCCTTAGGACGGTCACGAAGTCTTAAGGACGGTAAAGAAGTCCTAAGGACGGTCAAGAAGTCCTTAGGACGGTCAAGAAGTCCTTAGGACGGTCAAGAGGTCCTATGGACAGTCAAGAAGTCCTAAGGACGGTCAAGAAGTCATGAGGACGCTCAAGAAGTCCTTAGGACGGTCAAGAAGTCCTTAGGACGGTCAAGAAGTCTTTAGGACGGTCAAGAAGTCCTTAGGACGGTCAAGAAGTCTTTAGGACGGTCAAGAAGTCTTTAGGACGGACAAGAAGTACTCAGGACGGTCTTGAAGTTCTATGGACGGTCAAGAAGTCCTTAGGACTGTCAAGAAGTCCTAAGGACGGTCAAGAAGTCCTTAGGACGGTCAAGAAGTCCTTAAGACAGTAAAGAAGTCCTTAGGACGGTCAAGAGGTCCTATGGACGGTCAAGAAGTCCTAAGGACGGTCAAGAAGTCCTTAGGACGCTCAAGAAGTCCTTAGGACGGTCAAGAAGTCCTTAGGACGGTCAAGAAGTCTTTAGGACGGTCAAGAAGTCTTTAGGACGGTCAAGAAGTCCTAAGGACGGTCAAGAAGTCTTTAGGATAGTCAAGAAGTCCTTAGGACGCTCAAGAAGTCCTTAGGACGGTCAAGAAGTCCTTAGGACGGTCAAGAAGTCTTTAGGACGGTCAAGAAGTCTTTAGGACGGTCAAGAAGTACTTAGGACGGTCAAGAAGTCCTTAGGACGGTTAAGAAGTCCTAAGGACGGTCAAGAAGTCCTTAGGACGGTCAAGAAGTCCTTAGGACGGTCAAGAGGTCCTATGGACTGTCAAGAAGTCCTTTGGACGGTCAAGAAGTCTTTAGGACGGTCATGTAGTCATTAGTACGGTCAAGAAGCCCTTAGGACGGTCAAGAAGTCCTTAGGACGGTCAAGAAGTACTTTGGACGGTCTTGAAGTTCTATGGACGGTCAAGAAGTCCTTAGGATGGTCAAGAAGTACTAAGTACGGTCAAGAAGTCCTTAGGACGGTCAAGAAGTCCTTAGGACGGTCAAGAAGTCCTTAGGACGGTCAAGAGGTCCTATGGACGGTCAAGAAGTCCTAAGGACGGTCAAGAAGTCTTTAGGAAGGTCAAGAAGTCCTTAGGACGGTCAAGAAAAACTTAGAACGGTCTTGAAGTTCTATGGACGGTCAGAGGTCCTTAGGACGGTCAAGAAGTCTTTAGGACGGTCATGTAGTCATTAGGACGGTCAAGAATTCCTTAGGACGGTCAAGAAGTACTTAGGACGGTCTTGAAGTTCTATGGACGGTCAAGAAGTCCTTAGGACGGTCAAGAAGTCCTAAGGACGGTCAAGAAGTCCTAAGGACGGTCAAGAAGTCCTTAGGAAGGTCAAGAAGTACTTAGGACGGTCAAGAAGTCCTTAGGACGGTCAAGAAGTCTTTAGGACGGTCAAGAAAGCCTTAGGACGGTCAAGAAGTACTTAGGACGGTCAAGAAGTCCTTAGGACGGTGAAGAAGTCTTTAGGACGGTCAAGAAGTCCTTAGGACGGTCAAGAAGTCCTATGGACGGTCAAGAAGTCCTTTGGATGGTCAAGAAGTCTTTAGGACGGTCATGTATTCATTAGAACGGTCAAGAAGTCCTTAGGACGGTCAAGAAGCCCTTAGGACGGTCAAGAAGTCCTTAGGACGGTCAAGAAGTACTTTGGACGGTCTTGAAGTTCTATGGACGGTCAAGAAGTCCTTAGGATGGTCAAGAAGTACTAAGTACGGTCAAGAAGTCCTTAGGACGGTCAAGAAGTCCTTAGGACGGTCAAGAAGTCCTTAGGACGGTCAAGAGGTCCTATGGACGGTCAAGAAGTCCTTAGGACGGTCAAGAAGTCCTTAGGACGGTCAAGAAGTCCTTAGGACGGTCAAGAGGTCCTATGGACGGTCAAGAAGTCCTAAGGACGGTCAAGAAGTCTTTAGGACGGTCAAGAAGTCCTTAGGACGGTCAAGAAAAACTTAGAACGGTCTTGAAGTTCTATGGACGGTCAGAGGTCCTTAGGACGGTCAAGAAGTCTTTAGGACGGTCATGTAGTCATTAGGACGGTCAAGAAGTCCTTAAGACGGTCAAGAATTCCTTAGGACGGTCAAGAAGTACTTAGGACGGTCTTGAAGTTCTATGGACGGTCAAGAAGTCCTTAGGACGGTCAAGAAGTCCTAAGGACGGTCAAGAAGTCCTAAGGACGGTCAAGAAGTCCTTAGGAAGGTCAAGAAGTACTTAGGACGGTCAAGAGGTCCTATGGACTGTCAAGAAGTCCTAAGGACGGTCAAGAAGTCCTTATGACGGTCAAGAAGTCCTATGGACGGTCAAGAAGTCCTTTGGATGGTCAAGAAGTCTTTAGGACGGTCATGTATTCATTAGAACGGTCAAGAAGTCCTTAGGACGGTCAAGAAGCACTTAGGACGGTCAAGAAGTCTTTAGGACGGTCAAGAAGTCCTCAGGACGGCCAAGAAGTCTTTAGGACGGTCATAAAGTCCTAAGGACGGTCAAGAAATCCTAAGGACGGTCAAGAAGTCCTATGGACGGTAAAGAGGTCCTATGGACGGTCAAGAAGTCCTTAGGACGGTCAAGAAGTGCTAAGGACGGTCAAGAAGTCCTTAAGACGCTCAAGAAGCCCTTAGGACGGTCAAGAAGTCCTTAGGACGGTCAAGAAGTCTTTAGGACGGCAAAAAGTCCTTAGGACGGTCAAGAAGTCATGAGGACGCTCAAGAAGTCCTTAGGACGGTCAAGAAGTCCTTAGGACGGTCAAGAAGTCTTTAGGACGGTCAAGAAGTCCTTAGGAGGTCAAGAAGTCTTTAGGACGGTCAAGAAGTCTTTAGGACGGTCAAGAAGTACTCAGGACGGTCTTGAAGTTCTATGGACGGCCAAGAAGTCTTTAGGACGGTCATAAAGTCATTAGGACGGTCAAGAAATCCTAAGGACGGTCAAGAAATCCTATGGACTGTCAAGAGGTCCTATGGATGGTCAAGAAGTCCTTAGGACGGTCTTGAAGTCCTAAGGACGGTCAAGATGTCCTAAGGATGGTCAAGAAGTCCTTAGGACGGTCAAGAAGTACTTAGGACGGTCAAGAAGTCTTTAGGACGGTCAAGAGGTCCTCAGGACGGCCAAGTAGTCTTTAGGACGGTCATAAAGTCCTAAGGACGGTCAAGAAATCCTAAGGACGGTCAAGAAGTCCTATGGACGGTCAAGAGGTCCTATGGATGGTCAAGAAGTCCTTAGGACGGTCTAGAAGTCCTATGGACGATCAAGAAGTCCTATGGACGGTAAAGAGGTCCTATGGACGGTCAAGAAGTCCTTAGGACGGTCAAGAAGTCCTAAGGACGGTCAAGAAGTCCTTAGGAAGGTCAAGAAGTACTTAGGACGGTCAAGAGGTCCTATGGACTGTCAAGAAGTCCTAAGGACGGTCAAGAAGTCCTTATGACGGTCAAGAAGTCCTATGGACGGTCAAGAAGTCCTTTGGATGGTCAAGAAGTCTTTAGGACGGTCATGTATTCATTAGAACGGTCAAGAAGTCCTTAGGACGGTCAAGAAGCACTTAGGACGGTCAAGAAGTCTTTAGGACGGTCAAGAAGTCCTCAGGACGGCCAAGAAGTCTTTAGGACGGTCATAAAGTCCTAAGGACGGTCAAGAAATCCTAAGGACGGTCAAGAAGTCCTATGGACGGTAAAGAGGTCCTATGGACGGTCAAGAAGTCCTTAGGACGGTCAAGAAGTGCTAAGGACGGTCAAGAAGTCCTTAAGACGCTCAAGAAGCCCTTAGGACGGTCAAGAAGTCCTTAGGACGGTCAAGAAGTCTTTAGGACGGCAAAAAGTCCTTAGGACGGTCAAGAAGTCATGAGGACGCTCAAGAAGTCCTTAGGACGGTCAAGAAGTCCTTAGGACGGTCAAGAAGTCTTTAGGACGGTCAAGAAGTCCTTAGGAGGTCAAGAAGTCTTTAGGACGGTCAAGAAGTCTTTAGGACGGTCAAGAAGTACTCAGGACGGTCTTGAAGTTCTATGGACGGCCAAGAAGTCTTTAGGACGGTCATAAAGTCATTAGGACGGTCAAGAAATCCTAAGGACGGTCAAGAAATCCTATGGACTGTCAAGAGGTCCTATGGATGGTCAAGAAGTCCTTAGGACGGTCTTGAAGTCCTAAGGACGGTCAAGATGTCCTAAGGATGGTCAAGAAGTCCTTAGGACGGTCAAGAAGTACTTAGGACGGTCAAGAAGTCTTTAGGACGGTCAAGAGGTCCTCAGGACGGCCAAGAAGTCCTTAGGACGGTCAAGAAGTACTTAGGACGGTCAAGAAATCCTAAGGACGGTCAAGAAGTCCTATGGACGGTCAAGAGGTCCTATGGATGGTCAAGAAGTCCTTAGGACGGTCTAGAAGTCCTATGGACGATCAAGAAGTCCTATGGACGGTAAAGAGGTCCTATGGACGGTCAAGAAGTCCTTAGGACGGTCAAGAAGTGCTAAGGACGGTCAAGAAGTCCTTAAGACGCTCAAGAAGCACTAAGGGCGGTCAAGAAGTACTTAGGACGGTCTAGATGTCCTATGGACGGTCAAGAAGTCCTTAGGACGGTCAAGAAGTCCTATGGACGGTCAAGAAGTCCTATGGACTCTGAAGAAGTCCTTAGGACGGCCAAGAAGTCTTTAGGACGGTCAAGTAGTCATTAGGACGGTCTAGAAATCCTTGGGACGGTCAAAAAGTCTTTAGGACGGTCAAGTAGTCCTTAGGAAGGTCAAGAAGTACTTAGGACGGTCAAGAAGTCCTTAGGACGGTCAAGAAGTCTTTAGGACGGTCAAGAAGTCCTTAGGACGGTCAAGAAGTCTTTAGGACGGTCAAGAAAGCCTTAGGACGGTCAAGAAGTACTTAGGACGGTCAAGAAGTCCTTAGGACGGTCAAGAAGTCTTTAGGACGGTCAAGTAGTCCTTAGGACGGTCAAGAAGTCTTTAGGACGGTCAAGAAGTCCTCAGGACGGCCAAGAAGTCTTTAGGACGGTCATAAAGTCCTAAGGACGGTCAAGAAATCCTAAGGACGGTCAAAAAGTCCTATGGACGGTCAAGAGGTCCTATGGATGGTCAAGAAGTCCTTAGGACGGTCTAGAAGTCCTATGGACGATCAAGAAGTCCTATGGACGGTAAAGAGGTCCTATGGACGGTCAAGAAGTCCTTAGGACGGTCAAGAAGTGCTAAGGACGGTCAAGAAGTCCTTAAGACGCTCAAGAAGCACTTAGGGCGGTCAAGAAGTACTTAGGACGGTCTAGATGTCCTATGGACGGTCAAGAAGTCCTTAGGACGGTCAAGAAGTCCTATGGACGGTCAAGAAGTCCTATGGACTCTGAAGAAGTCCTTAGGACGGCCAAGAAGTCTTTAGGACGGTCAAGTAGTCATTAGGACGGTCTAGAAATCCTTGGGACGGTCAAAAAGTCTTTAGGACGGTCAAGTAGTCATTAGGACGGTCAAGAAGTCCTTAGGACGGTCAAGAAGTCTTTAGGACGGTCAAGTAGTCCTTAGGACGGTCAAGAAGTCCTTAGGACGGTCAAGTAGTCATTAGGACGGTCAAGGAGTCCTTAGGACGGTCAAGGAGTACTAAGGACGGTCTAGATGTCCTATGGACGGTCAAGAAGTCCTTAGGACGGTCAAGAAGTCCTATGGACGGTCAAGAAGTCCTATGGACTGTCAAGAAGTCCTTAGGACGGCCAAGAAGTCTTTAGGACGGTCAAGTAGTCATTAGGACGGTCTAGAAATCCTTAGGACGGTCAAAAAGTCTTTAGGACGGTCAAGTAGTCATTAGGACGGTCAAGAAGTCCTTAGGACGGTCAAGTAGTCCTTAGGACGGTCAAGAAGTCCTTAGGACGGTCAAGAAGTCTTTAGGACGGTCAAGTAGTCCTTAGGACGGTCAAGAAGTCCTCAGGACGGTCAAGAAGTCATTAGGACGGTCAAGAAGACCTTAGGACGATAAATAAGTCCTTAGGACGGTCAAGAAGTCCTATGGACGGTCAAGAAGTCCTATGGACTGTCAAGAAGTCCTTAGGACGGCCAAGAAGTCTTTAGGACGGTCAAGTAGTCATTAGGACGGTCTAGAAATCCTTAGGACGGTCAAAAAGTCTTTAGGACGGTCAAGTAGTCATTAGGACGGTCAAGAAGTCCTTAGGACGGTCAAGTAGTCCTTAGGACGGTCAAGAAGTCCTTAGGACGGTCAAGAAGTCTTTAGGACGGTCAAGTAGTCCTTAGGACGGTCAAGAAGTCCTCAGGACGGTCAAGAAGTCATTAGGACGGTCAAGAAGACCTTAGGACGATAAATAAGTCCTTAGGACGGTCAAGAAGCCCTAAGGACGGTCAAGAAGTCATTAGGACGCTCAAGAAGTCCTTAGGACGGTCAAGAAGTCCTTAGGACGGTCAAGAAGTCCTTAGGACGGTCATGAGTTCCTATGGACTGTCAAGAAGTCCTAAGGACGGTCAAGAAGTCATTAGGACGCTCAAGAAGTCCTTAGGACGGTCAAGAAGTCTTTAGGACGGTCAAAAAGTCCTTAAGACGGTCAAGAAGTCTTTAGGACGGTCAAGAAGTCCTTAGGACGGTCAAGAAGTACTCAGGACGGTCTTGAAGTTCTATGGACGGTCATGAAGTCCTTAGGACGGTCAAGAAGTCCTAAGGACGGTCAAGAAGTCCTTAGGACGGTCAAGAAGTCCTTAGGACAGTCAAGAAGTCCTTAGGACGGTCAAGAAGTCCTTAGGACGGTCAAGAAGTCTTTAGGACGGTCAAGAAGTCCTTAGGACGGTCAAGAAGTTCTTTGGACGGTCTAGAAGTCCTTAGGACGGTCTAGAAGTCTTTAGGACGGTCAAGAAGTCCTTAGGACGGTCAAGAAGTACTTTGGACGGTCTAGAAGTCCTTAGGACAGTCAAGAAGTCCTAAGGACGGTCAAGAAGTCCTTAGAACGCTCAAGAAGTCCTTAGGACGGTAAAGAAGTCTTTAGGACGGTCTAGAAGTCCTTAAGACGGTCTAGAGGTCTTTAGGACGGTCAAGAAGTCCTTAGGACGGTCTAGAAGTCTTTAGGACGGTCAAGAAGTCCTTAGGACGGTCAAGAAGTACTTTGGACGGTCTAGAAGTCCTTAGGACAGTCAAGAAGTCCTAAGGACGGTCAAGAAGTCCTTAGAACGCTCAAGAAGTCCTTAGGACGGTCAAGAAGTCTTTAGGACGGTCTAGAAGTCCTTAGGACGGTCTAGAGGTCTTTAGGACGGTCAAGAAGTACTTTGGACGGTCTTAAAGTTCTATGGACGGTCAAGAAGTCCTTTGGACGGTCAAGAAGTCCTAAGGACGGTCAAGAAGTCCTTAGGACGGTCAAAAAGTCATTTGTACGGTCAATAAGTCTTTAGGACGGTCAAGAAGTCCTTAGGACGGTCAAGAAGTCCTTAGGACGGTCAAGAAGTGCTAAGGACGCTCAAGAAGTCCTTAGTACGGTCACGAAGTCTTAAGGACGGTCAAGAAGTCTTTAGGACGGTCAAGAAGTACTTAGGACGGTCAAGAAGTCCTTAGGACGGTTAAGAAGTCCTAAGGTTGGTCAAGAAGTCCTTAGGACGGTCAAGAAGTCCTTAGGACGGTCAAGAGGTCCTATGGACTGTCAAGAAGTCCTTTGGACGGTCAAGAGGTCTTTAGGACGGTCATGTAGTCATTAGTACGGTCAAGAAGCCCTTAGGACGGTCAAGAAGTCCTTAGGACGGTCAAGAAGTACTTTGGACGGTCTTGAAGTTCTATGGACGGTCAAGAAGTCCTTAGGATGGTCAAGAAGTACTAAGTACGGTCAAGAAGTCCTTAGGACGGTCAAGAAGTCCTTAGGACGGTCAAGAAGTCCTTAGGACGGTCAAGAGGTCCTATGGACGGTCAAGAAGTCCTAAGGACGGTCAAGAAGTCCTTAGGACGGTCAAGAAAAACTTAGAACGGTTTTGAAGTTCTATGGACGGTCAGAGGTCCTTAGGACGGTCAAGAAGTCTTTAGGACGGTCATGTAGTCATTAGGACGGTCAAGAAGTCCTTAGGACGGTCAAGAATTCCTTAGGACGGTCAAGAAGTACTAAGGACGGTCTTGAAGTTCTATGGACGGTCAAGAAGTCCTTAGGACGGTCAAGAAGTCCTAAGGACGGTCAAGAAGTCCTAAGGACGGTCAAGAAGTCCTTAGGAAGGTCAAGAAGTACTTAGGACGGTCAAGAAGTCCTTAGGACGGTCAAGAAGTCTTTAGGGCGGTCAAGAAGTCCTTAGGACGGTCAAGAAGTCTTTAGGACGGTCAAGAAAGCCTTAGGACGGTCAAGAAGTACTTAGGACGGTCAAGAAGTCCTTAGGACGGTTAAGAAGTCCTAAGGACGGTCAAGAAGTCCTTAGGACGGTCAAGAAGTCCTTAGGACGGTCAAGAGGTCCTATGGACTGTCAAGAAGTCCTTTGGACGGTCAAGAAGTCTTTAGGACGGTCATGTAGTCATTAGTACGGTCAAGAAGCCCTTAGGACGGTCAAGAAGTCCTTAGGACGGTCAAGAAGTACTTTGGACGGTCTTGAAGTTCTATGGACGGTCAAGAAGTCCTTAGGATGGTCAAGAAGTACTAAGTACGGTCAAAAAGTGCTTAGGATGGTCAAGAAGTCCTTAGGACGGTCAAGAAGTCCTTAGGACGGTCAAGAGGTCCTATGGACGGTCAAGAAGTCCTAAGGACGGTCAAGAAGTCTTTAGGACGGTCAAGAAGTCCTTAGGACGGTCAAGAAAAACTTAGAACGGTCTTGAAGTTCTATGGACGGTCAGAGGTCCTTAGGACGGTCAAGAAGTCTTTAGGACGGTCATGTAGTCATTAGGACGGTCAAGAAGTCCTTAGGACGGTCAAGAATTCCTTAGGACGGTCAAGAAGTACTTAGGACGGTCTTGAAGTTCTATGGACGGTCAAGAAGTCCTTAGGACGGTCAAGAAGTCCTAAGGACGGTCAAGAAGTCCTAAGGACGGTCAAGAAGTCCTTAGGAAGGTCAAGAAGTACTTAGGACGGTCAAGAGGTCCTATGGACTGTCAAGAAGTCCTAAGGACGGTCAAGAAGTCCTTATGACGGTCAAGAAGTCCTATGGACGGTCAAGAAGTCCTTTGGATGGTCAAGAAGTCTTTAGGACGGTCAAGTATTCATTAGAACGGTCAAGAAGTCCTTAGGACGGTCAAGAAGTACTTAGGACGGTCAAGAAGTCTTTAGGACGGTCAAGAAGTCCTCAGGACGGCCAAGAAGTCTTTAGGACGGTCATAAAGTCCTAAGGACGGTCAAGAAATCCTAAGGACGGTCAAGAAGTCCTATGGACGGTCAAGAGGTCCTATGGATGGTCAAGAAGTCCTTAGGACGGTCTAGAAGTCCTATGGACGGTAAAGAGGTCCTATGGACGGTCAAGAAGTCCTTAGGACGGTCAAGAAGTGCTAAGGACGGTCAAGAAGTCCTTAAGACGCTCAAGAAGCCCTTAGGACGGTCAAGAAGTCCTTAGGACGGTCAAGAAGTCTTTAGGACGGTCAAGAAGTCCTTAGGACGGTCAAGAAGTCCTTAGGACGGTCAAGAAGTCCTTAGGACGGTCAAGAAGTCTTTAGGACGGTCAAGAAGTCCTTAGGAGGTCAAGAAGTCTTTAGGACGGTCAAGAAGTCTTTAGGACGGTCAAGAAGTACTCAGGACGGTCTTGAAGTTCTATGGACGGCCAAGAAGTCTTTAGGACGGTCATGTAGTCATTAGGACGGTCAAGAAGTCCTTAGGACGGTCAAGAATTCCTTAGGACGGTCAAGAAGTACTTAGGACGGTCTTGAAGTTCTATGGACGGTCAAGAAGTCCTTAGGACGGTCAAGAAGTCCTAAGGACGGTCAAGAAGTCCTAAGGACGGTCAAGAAGTCCTTAGGAAGGTCAAGAAGTACTTAGGACGGTCAAGAAGTCCTTAGGACGGTCAAGAAGTCTTTAGTACGGTCAAGAAGTCCTTAGGACGGTCAAGAAGTCTTTAGGACGGTCAAGAAAGCCTTTGGATGGTCAAGAAGTCTTTAGGACAGTCAAGTATTCATTAGAACGGTCAAGAAGTCCTTAGGACGGTCAAGAAGTACTTAGGACGGTCAAGAAGTCTTTAGGACGGTCAAGAAGTCCTCAGGACGGCCAAGAAGTACTTTGGACGGTCTTGAAGTTCTATGGACGGTCAAGAAGTCCTTAGGATGGTCAAGAAGTACTAAGTACGGTCAAAAAGTGCTTAGGATGGTCAAGAAGTCCTTAGGACGGTCAAGAAGTCCTTAGGACGGTCAAGAGGTCCTATGGACGGTCAAGAAGTCCTAAGGACGGTCAAGAAGTCTTTAGGACGGTCAAGAAGTCCTTAGGACGGTCAAGAAAAACTTAGAACGGTCTTGAAGTTCTATGGACGGTCAGAGGTCCTTAGGACGGTCAAGAAGTCTTTAGGACGGTCATGTAGTCATTAGGACGGTCAAGAAGTCCTTAGGACGGTCAAGAATTCCTTAGGACGGTCAAGAAGTACTTAGGACGGTCTTGAAGTTCTATGGACGGTCAAGAAGTCCTTAGGACGGTCAAGAAGTCCTAAGGACGGTCAAGAAGTCCTAAGGACGGTCAAGAAGTCCTTAGGAAGGTCAAGAAGTACTTAGGACGGTCAAGAGGTCCTATGGACTGTCAAGAAGTCCTAAGGACGGTCAAGAAGTCCTTATGACGGTCAAGAAGTCCTATGGACGGTCAAGAAGTCCTTTGGATGGTCAAGAAGTCTTTAGGACGGTCAAGTATTCATTAGAACGGTCAAGAAGTCCTTAGGACGGTCAAGAAGTACTTAGGACGGTCAAGAAGTCTTTAGGACGGTCAAGAAGTCCTCAGGACGGCCAAGAAGTCTTTAGGACGGTCATAAAGTCCTAAGGACGGTCAAGAAATCCTAAGGACGGTCAAGAAGTCCTATGGACGGTCAAGAGGTCCTATGGATGGTCAAGAAGTCCTTAGGACGATCAAGAAGTCCTATGGACGGTAAAGAGGTCCTATGGACGGTCAAGAAGTCCTTAGGACGGTCAAGAAGTGCTAAGGACGGTCAAGAAGTCCTTAAGACGCTCAAGAAGCCCTTAGGACGGTCAAGAAGTCCTTAGGACGGTCAAGAAGTCTTTAGGACGGTCAAGAAGTCCTTAGGACGGTCAAGAAGTCCTTAGGACGGTCAAGAAGTCCTTAGGACGGTCAAGAAGTCTTTAGGACGGTCAAGAAGTCCTTAGGAGGTCAAGAAGTCTTTAGGACGGTCAAGAAGTCTTTAGGACGGTCAAGAAGTACTCAGGACGGTCTTGAAGTTCTATGGACGGCCAAGAAGTCTTTAGGACGGTCATGTAGTCATTAGGACGGTCAAGAAGTCCTTAGGACGGTCAAGAATTCCTTAGGACGGTCAAGAAGTACTTAGGACGGTCTTGAAGTTCTATGGACGGTCAAGAAGTCCTTAGGACGGTCAAGAAGTCCTAAGGACGGTCAAGAAGTCCTAAGGACGGTCAAGAAGTCCTTAGGAAGGTCAAGAAGTACTTAGGACGGTCAAGAAGTCCTTAGGACGGTCAAGAAGTCTTTAGTACGGTCAAGAAGTCCTTAGGACGGTCAAGAAGTCTTTAGGACGGTCAAGAAAGCCTTTGGATGGTCAAGAAGTCTTTAGGACAGTCAAGTATTCATTAGAACGGTCAAGAAGTCCTTAGGACGGTCAAGAAGTACTTAGGACGGTCAAGAAGTCTTTAGGACGGTCAAGAAGTCCTCAGGACGGCCAAGAAGTCTTTAGGACGGTCATAAAGTCCTAAGGACGGTCAAGAAATCCTAAGGACGGTCAAGAAGTCCTATGGACGGTCAAGAGGTCCTATGGATGGTCAAGAAGTCCTTAGGACGGTCTAGAAGTCCTATGGACGATCAAGAAGTCCTATGGACGGTAAAGAGGTCCTATGGACGGTCAAGAAGTCCTTAGGACGGTCAAGAAGTGCTAAGAACGGTCAAGAAGTCCTTAAGACGCTCAAGAAGCCCTTAGGACGGTCAAGAAGTCCTTAGGACGGTCAAGAAGTCTTTAGGACGGTCAAGAAGTCCTTAGGACGGTCAAGAAGTCATGAGGACGCTCAAGAAGTCCTTAGGACGGTCAAGAAGTCCTTAGGACGGTCAAGAAGTCTTTAGGACGGTCAAGAAGTCCTTAGGAGGTCAAGAAGTCTTTAGGACGGTCAAGAAGTCTTTAGGACGGTCAAGAAGTACTCAGGACGGACTTGAAGTTCTATGGACGGCCAAGAAGTCTTTAGGACGGTCATAAAGTCATTAGGACGGTCAAGAAATCCTAAGGACGGTCAAGAAATCCTATGGACTGTCAAGAGGTCCTATGGATGGTCAAGAAGTCCTTAGGACGGTCTTGAAGTCCTTAGGACGGTCAAGATGTCCTAAGGACGGTCAAGAAGTCCTTAGGACGGTCAAGAAGTACTTAGGACGGTCAAGAAGTCTTTAGGATGGTCAAGAAGTCCTCAGGACGGCCAAGAAGTCTTTAGGACGGTCATAAAGTCCTAAGGACGGTCAAGAAATCCTAAGGACGGTCAAGAAGTCCTATGGACGGTCAAGAGGTCCTATGGATGGTCAAGAAGTCCTTAGGACGGTCAAGAAGTACTTAGGACGGTCAAGAAGTCCTTAGGACGGTCAAGAAGTCTTTAGGACGGTCAAGAAGTCCTTAGGACGGTCAAGAAGTCTTTAGGACGGTCAAGAAAGCCTTAGGACGGTCAAGAAGTACTTAGGACGGTCAAGAAGTCCTTAGGACGGTTAAGAAGTCCTAAGGACGGTCAAGAAGTCCTAAGGACGGTCAAGAAGTCCTTAGGACGGTCAAGAGGTCCTATGGACTGTCAAGAAGTCCTTTGGACGGTCAAGAAGTCTTTAGGACGGTCATGTAGTCATTAGTACGGTCAAGAAGCCCTTAGGACGGTCAAGAAGTCCTTAGGACGGTCAAGAAGTACTTTGGACGGTCTTGAAGTTCTATGGACGGTCAAGAAGTCCTTAGGATGGTCAAGAAGTACTAAGTACGGTCAAGAAGTGCTTAGGATGGTCAAGAAGTCCTTAGGACGGTCAAGAAGTCCTTAGGACGGTCAAGAGGTCCTATGGACGGTCAAGAAGTCCTAAGGACGGTCAAGAAGTCTTTAGGACGGTCAAGAAGTCCTTAGGACGGTCAAGAAAAACTTAGAACGGTCTTGAAGTTCTATGGACGGTCAGAGGTCCTTAGGACGGTCAAGAAGTCTTTAGGACGGTCATGTAGTCATTAGGACGGTCAAGAAGTCCTTAGGACGGTCAAGAATTCCTTAGGACGGTCAAGAAGTACTTTGGATGGTCAAGAAGTCTTTAGGACGGTCAAGTATTCATTAGAACGGTCAAGAAGTCCTTAGGACGGTCAAGAAGTACTTAGGACGGTCAAGAAGTCTTTAGGACGGTCAAGAAGTCCTCAGGACGGCCAAGAAGTCTTTAGGACGGTCATAAAGTCCTAAGGACGGTCAAGAAATCCTAAGGACGGTCAAGAAGTCCTATGGACGGTCAAGAGGTCCTATGGATGGTCAAGAAGTCCTTAGGACGGTCTAGAAGTCCTATGGACGATCAAGAAGTCCTATGGACGGTAAAGAGGTCCTATGGACGGTCAAGAAGTCCTTAGGACGGTCAAGAAGTCCTAAGGACGGTCAAGAAGTCCTAAGGACGGTCAAGAAGTCCTTTGGATGGTCAAGAAGTCTTTAGGACGGTCAAGTATTCATTAGAACGGTCAAGAAGTCCTTAGGACGGTCAAGAAGTACTAAGGACGGT
Organism: Brachionus asplanchnoidis; assembly: GCA_025491095.1. NCBI lineage: Eukaryota > Metazoa > Rotifera > Eurotatoria > Ploima > Brachionidae > Brachionus > Brachionus asplanchnoidis. The sequence continues at coordinate 25,970 of JAILYF010000146.1, forward strand.
CAAGAAGTCTTTAGGACGGTCAAGAAGTCCTCAGGACGGCCAAGAAGTCCTAAGGACGGTCAAGAAGTCCTTTGGATGGTCAAGAAGTCTTTAGGACGGTCAAGTATTCATTAGAACGGTCAAGAAGTCCTTAGGACGGTCAAGAAGTACTTAGGACGGTCAAGAAGTCTTTAGGACGGTCAAGAAGTCTTTAGGACGGTCAAGAAGTACTCAGGACGGTCTTGAAGTTCTATGGACGGCCAAGAAGTCTTTAGGACGGTCATGTAGTCATTAGGACGGTCAAGAAGTCCTTAGGACGGTCAAGAATTCCTTAGGACGGTCAAGAAGTACTTAGGACGGTCTTGAAGTTCTATGGACGGTCAAGAAGTCCTTAGGACGGTCAAGAAGTCCTAAGGACGGTCAAGAAGTCCTAAGGACGGTCAAGAAGTCCTTAGGAAGGTCAAGAAGTACTTAGGACGGTCAAGAAGTCCTTAGGACGGTCAAGAAGTCTTTAGGACGGTCAAGAAGTCCTTAGGACGGTCAAGAAGTCTTTAGGACGGTCAAGAAAGCCTTTGGATGGTCAAGAAGTCTTTAGGACGGTAAAGTATTCATTAGAACGGTCAAGAAGTCCTTAGGACGGTCAAGAAGTACTTAGGACGGTCAAGAAGTCTTTAGGACGGTCAAGAAGTCCTCAGGACGGCCAAGAAGTCTTTAGGACGGTCATAAAGTCCTAAGGACGGTCAAGAAATCCTAAGGACGGTCAAGAAGTCCTATGGACGGTCAAGAGGTCCTATGGATGGTCAAGAAGTCCTTAGGACGGTCTAGAAGTCCTATGGACGATCTAGAAGTCCTATGGACGGTAAAGAGGTCCTATGGACGGTCAAGAAGTCCTTAGGACGGTCAAAAAGTGCTAAGAACGGTCAAGAAGTCCTTAAGACGCTCAAGAAGCCCTTAGGACGGTCAAGAAGTCCTTAGGACGGTCAAGAAGTCTTTAGGACGGTCAAGAAGTCCTTAGGACGGTCAAGAAGTCATGAGGACGCTCAAGAAGTCCTTAGGACGGTCAAGAAGTCCTTAGGACGGTCAAGAAGTCTTTAGGACGGTCAAGAAGTCCTTAGGAGGTCAAGAAGTCTTTAGGACGGTCAAGAAGTCTTTAGGACGGTCAAGAAGTACTCAGGACGGACTTGAAGTTCTATGGACGGCCAAGAAGTCTTTAGGACGGTCATAAAGTCATTAGGACGGTCAAGAAATCCTAAGGACGGTCAAGAAATCCTATGGACTGTCAAGAGGTCCTATGGATGGTCAAGAAGTCCTTAGGACGGTCTTGAAGTCCTTAGGACGGTCAAGATGTCCTAAGGACGGTCAAGAAGTCCTTAGGACGGTCAAGAAGTACTTAGGACGGTCAAGAAGTCTTTAGGATGGTCAAGAAGTCCTCAGGACGGCCAAGAAGTCTTTAGGACGGTCATAAAGTCCTAAGGACGGTCAAGAAATCCTAAGGACGGTCAAGAAGTCCTATGGACGGTCAAGAGGTCCTATGGATGGTCAAGAAGTCCTTAGGACGGTCAAGAAGTCCTTAGGACGGTCAAGAAGTCTTTAGGACGGTCAAGAAAGCCTTAGGACGGTCAAGAAGTACTTAGGACGGTCAAGAAGTCCTTAGGACGGTTAAGAAGTCCTAAGGACGGTCAAGAAGTCCTTAGGACGGTCAAGAAGTCCTTAGGACGGTCAAGAGGTCCTATGGACTGTCAAGAAGTCCTTTGGACGGTCAAGAAGTCTTTAGGACGGTCATGTAGTCATTAGTACGGTCAAGAAGCCCTTAGGACGGTCAAGAAGTCCTTAGGACGGTCAAGAAGTACTTTGGACGGTCTTGAAGTTCTATGGACGGTCAAGAAGTCCTTAGGATGGTCAAGAAGTACTAAGTACGGTCAAGAAGTGCTTAGGATGGTCAAGAAGTCCTTAGGACGGTCAAGAAGTCCTTAGGACGGTCAAGAGGTCCTATGGACGGTCAAGAAGTCCTAAGGACGGTCAAGAAGTCTTTAGGACGGTCAAGAAGTCCTTAGGACGGTCAAGAAAAACTTAGAACGGTCTTGAAGTTCTATGGACGGTCAGAGGTCCTTAGGACGGTCAAGAAGTCTTTAGGACGGTCATGTAGTCATTAGGACGGTCAAGAAGTCCTTAGGACGGTCAAGAATTCCTTAGGACGGTCAAGAAGTACTTTGGATGGTCAAGAAGTCTTTAGGACGGTCAAGTATTCATTAGAACGGTCAAGAAGTCCTTAGGACGGTCAAGAAGTACTTAGGACGGTCAAGAAGTCTTTAGGACGGTCAAGAAGTCCTCAGGACGGCCAAGAAGTCTTTAGGACGGTCATAAAGTCCTAAGGAAGGTCAAGAAATCCTAAGGACGGTCAAGAAGTCCTATGGACGGTCAAGAGGTCCTATGGATGGTCAAGAAGTCCTTAGGACGGTCTAGAAGTCCTATGGACGATCAAGAAGTCCTATGGACGGTAAAGAGGTCCTATGGACGGTCAAGAAGTCCTTAGGACGGTCAAGAAGTCCTAAGGACGGTCAAGAAGTCCTAAGGACGGTCAAGAAGTCCTTTGGATGGTCAAGAAGTCTTTAGGACGGTCAAGTATTCATTAGAACGGTCAAGAAGTCCTTAGGACGGTCAAGAAGTACTTAGGACGGTCAAGAAGTCTTTAGGACGGTCAAGAAGTCCTCAGGACGGCCAAGAAGTCCTAAGGACGGTCAAGAAGTCCTTTGGATGGTCAAGAAGTCTTTAGGACGGTCAAGTATTCATTAGAACGGTCAAGAAGTCCTTAGGACGGTCAAGAAGTACTTAGGACGGTCAAGAAGTCTTTAGGACGGTCAAGAAGTCCTCAGGACGGCCAAGAAGTCTTTAGGACGGTCATAAAGTCCTTAGGACGGTCAAGAAATCCTAAGGACGGTCAAGAAGTCCTATGGACGGTCAAGAGGTCCTATGGATGGTCAAGAAGTCCTTAGGACGGTCAAGAAGTCCTATGGACGATCAAGAAGTCCTATGGACGGTAAAGAGGTCCTATGGACGGTCAAGAAGTCCTTAGGACGGTCAAGAAGTGCTAAGGACGGTCAAGAAGTCCTTAAGACGCTCAAGAAGCCCTTAGGACGGTCAAGAAGTCCTTAGGACGGTCAAGAAGTCTTTAGGACGGTCAAGAAGTCCTTAGGACGGTCAAGAAGTCATGAGGACGCTCAAGAAGTCCTTAGGACGGTCAAGAAGTCCTTAGGACGGTCAAGAAGTCTTTAGGACGGTCAAGAAGTCCTTAGGAGGTCAAGAAGTCTTTAGGACGGTCAAGAAGTCTTTAGGACGGTCAAGAAGTACTCAGGACGGTCTTGAAGTTCTATGGACGGCCAAGAAGTCTTTAGGACGGTCATGTAGTCATTAGGACGGTCAAGAAGTCCTTAGGACGGTGAAGAATTCCTTAGGACGGTCAAGTAGTACTAAGGACGGTCTTGAAGTTCTATGGACGGTCAAGAAGTCCTTAGGACGGTCAAGAAGTCCTAAGGACGGTCAAGAAGTCCTAAGGACGGTCAAGAAGTCCTTAGGAAGGTCAAGAAGTACTTAGGACGGTCAAGAAGTCCTTAGGACGGTCAAGAAGTCTTTAGGACGGTCAAGAAGTCCTTAGGACGGTCAAGAAGTCTTTAGGACGGTCAAGAAAGCCTTTGGATGGTCAAGAAGTCTTTAGGACGGTCAAGAAGTCCTATGGACGATCAGGAAGTCCTATGGACGGTAAAGAGGTCCTATGGATGGTCAAGAAGTCCTTAGGACGGTCTAGAAGTCCTATGGACGATCAGGAAGTCCTATGGACGGTAAAGAGGTCCTATGGACGGTCAAGAAGTCCTTAGGACGGTCAAGAAGTGCTAAGAACGGTCAAGAAGTCCTTAAGACGCTCAAGAAGCCCTTAGGACGGTCAAGAAGTCCTTAGGACGGTCAAGAAATCTTTAGGACGGTCAAGAAGTCCTTAGGACGGTCAAGAAGTCATGAGGACGCTCAAGAAGTCCTTAGGACGGTCAAGAAGTCCTTAGGAGGTCAAGAAGTCTTTAGGACGGTCAAGAAGTCTTTAGGACGGTCAAGAAGTACTCAGGACGGACTTGAAGTTCTATGGACGGCCAAGAAGTCTTTAGGACGGTCATAAAGTCATTAGGACGGTCAAGAAATCCTAAGGACGGTCAAGAAATCCTATGGACTGTCAAGAGGTCCTATGAATGGTCAAGAAGTCCTTAGGACGGTCTTGAAGTCCTTAGGACGGTCAAGATGTCCTAAGGACGGTCAAGAAGTCCTTAGGACGGTCAAGAAGTACTTAGGACGGTCAAGAAGTCTTTAGGATGGTCAAGAAGTCCTCAGGACGGCCAAGAAGTCTTGAGGACGGTCATAAAGTCCTAAGGACGGTCAAGAAATCCTAAGGACGGTCAAGAAGTCCTATGGACGGTCAAGAGGTCCTATGGATGGTCAAGAAGTCCTTAGGACGGTCTAGAAGTCCTATGGACGATCAAGAAGTCCTATGGACGATAAAGAGGTCCTATGGACGGTCAAGAAGTCCTTAGGACGGTCAAGAAGTGCTAAGGACGGTCAAGAAGTCCTTAAGACGCTCAAGAAGCACTTAGGGCGGTCAAGAAGTACTTAGGACGGTCTAGATGTCCTATGGACGGTCAAGAAGTCCTTAGGACGGTCAAGAAGTCCTATGGACGGTCAAGAAGTCCTATGGACTCTGAAGAAGTCCTTAGGACGGCCAAGAAGTCTTTAGGACGGTCAAGTAGTCATTAGGACGGTCTAGAAATCCTTGGGACGGTCAAAAAGTCTTTAGGACGGTCAAGTAGTCATTAGGACGGTCAAGAAGTCCTTAGGACGGTCAAGAAGTCTTTAGGACGGTCAAGTAGTCCTTTGGACGGTCAAGAAGTCCTTAGGACGGTCAAGTAGTCATTAGGACGGTCAAGGAGTCCTTAGGACGGTCAAGGAGTACTTAGGACGGTCTAGATGTCCTATGGACGGTCAAGAAGTCCTTAGGACGGTCAAGAAGTCCTATGGACGGTCAAGAAGTCCTATGGACTGTCAAGAAGTCCTTAGGACGGCTAAGAAGTCTTTAGGACGGTCAAGTAGTCATTAGGACGGTCTAGAAATCCTTAGGACGGTCAAAAAGTCTTTAGGACGGTCAAGTAGTCATTAGGACGGTCAAGAAGTCCTTAGGACGGTCAAGTAGTCCTTAGGACGGTCAAGAAGTCCTTAGGACGGTCAAGAAGTCTTTAGGACGGTCAAGTAGTCCTTAGGACGGTCAAGAAGTCCTTAGGACGGTCAAGAAGTCATTAGGACGGTCAAGAAGACCTTAGGACGATAAATAAGTCCTTAGGATGGTCAAGAAGTCCTTAGGACGGTCAAGAAGTCCTTAGGACGGTCATGAGTTCCTATTGACTGTCAAGAAGTCCTAAGGACGGTCAAGAAGTCATTAGGACGCTCAAGAAGTCCTTAGGACGGTCAAGAAGTCCTTAGGACGGTCAAGAAGTCTTTAGAACGGTCAAGAAGTCCTTAGGACGGTCAAGAAGTCTTTAGGACGGTCAAGAAGTCCTTAGGACGGTCAAGAAGTACTCAGGACGGTCTTGAAGTTCTATGGACGGTCATGAAGTCCTTAGGACGGTCAAGAAGTCCTAAGGACGGTCAAGAAGTCCTTAGGACGGTCAAGAAGTCATTAGGACGGTCAAGAAGACCTTAGGACGGTCAATAAGTCCTTAGGACGGTCAAGAAGTCCTTAGGACGGTCAAGAAGTCCTTAGGACGGTCATGAGTTCCTATGGACTGTCAAGAAGTCCTAAGGACGGTCAAGAAGTCATTAGGACGCTCAAGAAGTCCTTAGGACGGTCAAGAAGTCCTTAGGACTGTCAAGAAGTCTTTAGGACGGTCAAAAAGTCCTTAGGACGGTCAAGAAGTCTTTAGGACGGTCAAGAAGTCCTTAGGACGGTCAAGAAGTACTCAGGACGGTCTTGAAGTTCTATGGACGGTCATGAAGTCCTAAGGACGGTCAAGAAGTCCTTAGGACGGTCAAGAAGTCCTTAGGACAGTCAAGAAGTCCTTAGGACGGTCAAGAAGTCCTTAGGACGGTCAAGAAGTCTTTAGGACGGTCAAGAAGTCCTTAGGACGGTCAAGAAGTTCTTTGGACGGTCTAGAAGTCCTTAGGACGGTCTAGAAGTCTTTAGGACGGTCAAGAAGTCCTTAGGACGGTCAAGAAGTACTTTGGACGGTCTAGAAGTCCTTAGGACAGTCAAGAAGTCCTAAGGACGGTCAAGAAGTCCTTAGAACGCTCAAGAAGTCCTTAGGACGGTCAAGAAGTCTTTAGGACGGTCTAGAAGTCCTTAGGACGGTCTAGAGGTCTTTAGGACGGTCAAGAAGTCCTTAGGACGGTCAAGAAGTACTTTGGACGGTCTTAAAGTTCTATGGACGGTCAAGAAGTCCTTTGGACGGTCAAGAAGTCCTAAGGACGGTCAAGAAGTCCTTAGGACGGTCAAAAAGTCATTTGTACGGTCAATAAGTCTTTAGGACGGTCAAGAAGTCCTTAGGACGGTCAAGAAGTGCTAAGGACGCTCAAGAAGTCCTTAGTACGGTCACGAAGTCTTAAGGACGGTCAAGAAGTCTTTAGGACGGTCAAGAAGTCTTTAGGACGGTCAAGAAGTCCTTAGGACGGTCAAGAGGTCCTATGGACAGTCAAGAAGTCCTAAGGACGGTCAAGAAGTCTTTAGGACGGTCAAGAAGTCCTTAGGACGGTCAAGAAGTGCTAAGGACGCTCAAGAAGTCCTTAGTACGGTCACGAAGTCTTAAGGACGGTCAAGAAGTCCTAAGGACGGTCAAGAAGTCCTAAGGACGGTCAAGAAGTCCTTAGGACGGTCAAGAAGTCCTTAGGACAGTCAAGAAGTCCTTAGGACGGTCAAGAAGTCCTTAGGACGGTCAAGAAGTCTTTAGGACGGTCAAGAAGTCCTTAGGACGGTCAAGAAGTTCTTTGGACGGTCTAGAAGTCCTTAGGACGGTCTAGAAGTCTTTAGGACGGTCAAGAAGTCCTTAGGACGGTCAAGAAGTACTTTGGACGGTCTAGAAGTCCTTAGGACAGTCAAGAAGTCCTAAGGACGGTCAAGAAGTCCTTAGAACGCTCAAGAAGTCCTTAGGACGGTCAAGAAGTCTTTAGGACGGTCTAGAAGTCCTTAGGACGGTCTAGAGGTCTTTAGGACGGTAAAGAAGTCCTTAGGACGGTCAAGAAGTACTTTGGACGGTCTTAAAGTTCTATGGACGGTCAAGAAGTCCTTTGGACGGTCAAGAAGTCCTAAGGACGGTCAAGAAGTCCTTAGGACGGTCAAAAAGTCATTTGTACGGTCAATAAGTCTTTAGGACGGTCAAGAAGTCCTTAGGACGGTCAAGAAGTGCTAAGGACGCTCAAGAAGTCCTTAGTACGGTCACGAAGTCTTAAGGACGGTCAAGAAGTCTTTAGGACGGTCAAGAAGTCTTTAGGACGGTCAAGAAGTCCTTAGGACGGTCAAGAGGTCCTATGGACAGTCAAGAAGTCCTAAGGACGGTCAAGAAGTCTTTAGGACGGTCAAGAAGTCCTTAGGACGGTCAAGAAGTCTTTAGGACGGTCAAGAAGTCTTTAGGACGGTCAAGAAGTACTCAGGACGGTCTTGAAGTTCTATGGACGGTCAAGAAGTCCTTAGGACTGTCAAGAAGTCCTAAGGACGGTCAAGAAGTCCTTAGGACGGTCAAAAAGTCCTTAGGACAGTAAAGAAGTCCTTAGGACGGTCAAGAAGTCCTTAGGACTGTCAAGAAGTCCTTAGGACGGTCAAGAAGTCCTTAGGACGGTCTAGAAGTTCTTTGGACGGTCTAGAAGTCCTTAGGACGGTCTAGAAGTCTTTAGGACGGTCAAGAAGTCCTTAGGACGGTCAAGAAGTACTTTGGACGGTCTAGAAGTCCTTAGGACAGTCAAGAAGTCCTAAGGACGGTCAAGAAGTCCTTAGAACGCTCAAGAAGTCCTTAGGACGGTCAAGAAGTCTTTAGGACGGTCTAGAAGTCCTTAGGACGGTCTAGAGGTCTTTAGGACGGTCAAGAAGTCCTTAGGACGGTCAAGAAGTACTTTGGACGGTCTTAAAGTTCTATGGACGGTCAAGAAGTCCTTTGGACGGTCAAGAAGTCCTAAGGACGGTCAAGAAGTCCTTAGGACGGTCAAAAAGTCATTTGTACGGTCAATAAGTCTTTAGGACGGTCAAGAAGTCCTTAGGACGGTCAAGAAGTGCTAAGGACGCTCAAGAAGTCCTTAGTACGGTCACGAAGTCTTAAGGACGGTCAAGAAGTCTTTAGGACGGTCAAGAAGTCTTTAGGACGGTCAAGAAGTCCTTAGGACGGTCAAGAGGTCCTATGGACAGTCAAGAAGTCCTAAGGACGGTCAAGAAGTCTTTAGGACGGACAAGAAGTCCTTAGGACGGTCAAGAAGTCTTTAGGACGGTCAAGAAGTCTTTAGGACGGTCAAGAAGTACTCAGGACGGTCTTGAAGTTCTATGGACGGTCAAGAAGTCCTTAGGACTGTCAAGAAGTCCTAAGGACGGTCAAGAAGTCCTTAGGACGGTCAAGAAGTCCTTAGGACAGTAAAGAAGTCCTTAGGACGGTCAAGAAGTCCTTAGGACGGTCAAGAAGTCCTTAGGACAGTCAAGAAGTCCTTAGGACGTTAAGAAGTCCTTAGGACGGTCAAGAAGTCCTTAGGACGGTCAAGAAGTCCTTAGGACGGTCAAGAGGTCCTATGGACTGTCAAGAAGTCCTAAGGACAGTCAAGAAGTCCTTATGACGGTCAAGAAGTCCTTTGGACGGTCAAGAAGTCTTTAGGACGGTCATGTAGTCATTAGTACGGTCAAGAAGCCCTTAGGACGGTCAAGAAGTCCTTAACACGGTCAAGAAGTACTTTGAACGGTCTTGAAGTTCTATGGAAGGTCAAGAAGTCCTTAGGATGGTCAAGAAGTACTAAGGACGGTCAAGAAGTCCTTAGGACGGTCAAGAAGTCCTTAGGACGGTCAAGAAGTCCTTAGGACGGTCAAGAAGTCCTTAGGACGGTCAAGAGGTCCTATGGACGTTCAAGAAGTCCTAAGGACGGTCAAGAAGTCTTTAGGACGGTCAAGAAGTCCTTAGGACGCTCAAGAAGTCCTTAGGACGGTCAAGAAGTCCTTAGGACGGTCAAGAAGTCTTTAGGACGGTCAAGAAGTCTTTAGGACGGTCAAGAAGTCCTTAGGACGGTCAAGAAGTCTTTAGGATAGTCAAGAAGTCCTTAGGACGGTCAAGAAGTACTTAGGACGGTCTAGAAGTTCTATGGACGGTCAAGAAGTCCTAAGGACGTTCAAGAAGTCCTTAGGACGGTCAAGAAGTCTTTAGGACGGTCAAGAAGTCCTAAGGACGGTCAAGAAGTCTTTAGGACGGTCAAGAAGGCCTTAGGACGGTCAAGAAGTACTTAGGACGGTCAAGAAGTCCTTAGGACGGTCAAGAAGTCCTAAGGACGGTCAAGAAGTCCTTTGGACGGTCAAGAAGTCCTTAGGACGGTCAAGAAGTCCTAAGGACGGTCAAGAAGTCCTTAGGACGGTCAAAAAGTCATTTGCACGGTCAATAAGTCTTTAGGACGGTCAAGAAGTCCTTAGGACGGTCAAGAAGTGCTAAGGACGCTCAAGAAGTCCTTAGTACGGTCACGAAGTACTTTGGACGGTCTTAAAGTTCTATGGACGGTCAAGAAGTCCTTTGGACGGTCAAGAAGTACTTTGGACGGTCTTAAAGTTCTATGGACGGTCAAGAAGTCCTTTGGACGGTCAAGAAGTCCTAAGGACGGTCAAGAAGTCCTTAGGACGGTCAAAAAGTCATTTGTACGGTCAATAAGTCTTTAGGACGGTCAAGAAGTCCTTAGGACGGTCAAGAAGTGCTAAGAACGCTCAAGAAGTCCTTAGGACGGTCAAGAAGTCTTTAGGACGGTCAAGAAGTACTTAGGACGGTCAAGAGGTCCTATGGACAGTCAAGAAGTCCTAAGGACGGTCAAGAAGTCTTTAGGACGGTCAAGAAGTCCTTAGGACGGTCAAGAAGTCTTTAGGACGGTCAAGAAGTCTTTAGGACGGTCAAGAAGTACTCAGGACGGTCTTGAAGTTCTATGGACGGTCAAGAAGTCCTTAGGACAGTAAAGAAGTCCTTAGGACGGTCAAGAAGTCCTTAGGACTGTCAAGAAGTCCTAAGGACGGTCAAGAAGTCCTTAGGACGGTCAAGAAGTCCTTAGGACAGTAAAGAAGTCCTTAGGACGGTCAAGAAGTCCTTAGGACTGTCAAGAAGTCCTTAGGACGGTTAAGAAGTCCTTAGGACGGTCAAGAAGCCCTTAGGACGGTCAAGAAGTCCTTAGGACGGTCAAGAGGTCCTATGGACTGTCAAGAAGTCCTAAGGACAGTCAAGAAGTCCTTATGACGGTCAAGAAGTCCTTTGGACGGTCAAGAAGTCTTTAGGACGGTCATGTAGTCATTTGTACGGTCAAGAAGCCCTTAGGACGGTCAAGAAGTCCTTAACACGGTCAAGAAGTACTTTGGACGGTCTTGAAGTTCTATGGAAGGTCAAGAAGTCCTTAGGATGGTCAAGAAGTACTAAGGACGGTCAAGAAGTCCTTAGGACGGTCAAGAAGTCCTTAGGACGGTCAAGAAGTCCTTAGGACGGTCAAGAAGTCCTTAGGACGGTCAAGAAGTCCTTAGGACGGTCAAGAGGTCCTATGGACGTTCAAGAAGTCCTAAGGACGGTCAAGAAGTACTAAGGACGGTCAAGAAGTCCTTAGGACGGTCAAGAAGTCCTTAGGACGGTCAAGAAGTCCTTAGGACGGTCAAGAAGTCCTTAGGACGGTCAAGAGGTCCTATGGACGTTCAAGAAGTCCTAAGGACGGTCAAGAAGTCTTTAGGACGGTCAAGAAGTCCTTAGGACGCTCAAGAAGTCCTTAGGACGGTCAAGAAGTCCTTAGGACGGTCAAGAAGTCTTTAGGACGGTCAAGAAGTCTTTAGGACGGTCAAGAAGTCCTTAGGACGGTCAAGAAGTCTTTAGGATAGTCAAGAAGTCCTTAGGACGGTCAAGAAGTACTTAGGACGGTCTAGAAGTTCTATGGACGGTCAAGAAGTCCTAAGGACGGTCAAGAAGTCCTTAGGACGGTCAAGAAGTCTTTAGGACGGTCAAGAAGTCTTTAGGACGGTCAAGAAGTACTTAGGACGGTCAAGAAGTCCTTAGGACGGTTAAGAAGTCCTAAGGACGGACAAGAAGTCCTTAGGACGGTCAAGAAGTCCTTAGGACGGTCAAGAGGTCCTATGGACTGTCAAGAAGTCCTTTGGACGGTCAAGAAGTCTTTAGGACGGTCATGTAGTCATTAGTACGGTCAAGAAGCCCTTAGGACGGTCAAGAAGTCCTTAGGACGGTCAAGAAGTACTTTGGACGGTCTTGAAGTTCTATGGACGGTCAAGAAGTCCTTAGGATGGTCAAGAAGTCCTTAGGACGGTCAAGAAGTCCTTAGGACGGTCAAGAGGTCCTATGGACGTTCAAGAAGTCCTAAGGACGGTCAAGAAGTCTTTAGGACGGTCAAGAAGTCCTTAGGACGCTCAAGAAGTCCTTAGGACGGTCAAGAAGTCCTTAGGACGGTCAAGAAGTCTTTAGGACGGTCAAGAAGTCTTTAGGACGGTCAAGAAGTCCTTAGGACGGTCAAGAAGTCTTTAGGATAGTCAAGAAGTCCTTAGGACGGTCAAGAAGTACTTAGGACGGTCTAGAAGTTCTATGGACGGTCAAGAAGTCCTAAGGACGGTCAAGTAGTCCTTAGGACGGTCAAGAAGTCTTTAGGACGGTCAAGAAGTCCTAAGGACGGTCAAGAAGTCTTTAGGACGGTCAAGAAAGCCTTAGGACGGTCAAGAAGTACTTAGGACGGTCAAGAAGTCCTTAGGACGGTTAAGAAGTCCTAAGGACGGTCAAGAAGTCCTTAGGACGGTCAAGAAGTCCTTAGGACGGTCAAGAGGTCCTATGGACTGTCAAGAAGTCCTTTGGACGGTCAAGAAGTCTTTAGGACGGTCATGTAGTCATTAGTACGGTCAAGAAGCCCTTAGGACGGTCAAGAAGTCCTTAGGACGGTCAAGAAGTACTTTGGACGGTCTTGAAGTTCTATGGACGGTCAAGAACTCCTTAGGATGGTCAAGAAGTACTAAGTACGGTCAAGAAGTCCTTAGGACGGTCAAGAAGTCCTTAGGACGGTCAAGAAGTCCTTAGGACGGTCAAGAGGTCCTATGGATGGTCAAGAAGTCCTAAGGACGGTCAAGAAGTCTTTAGGACGGTCAAGAAGTCCTTAGGACGGTCAAGAAAAACTTAGAACGGTCTTGAAGTTCTATGGACGGTCAGAGGTCCTTAGGACGGTCAAGAAGTCTTTAGGACGGTCATGTAGTCATTAGGACGGTCAAGAAGTCCTTAGGACGGTCAAGAATTCCTTAGGACGTTAAGAAGTCCTTAGGACGGTCAAGAAGTCCTTAGGACGGTCAAGAAGTCCTTAGGACGGTCAAGAGGTCCTATGGACTGTCAAGAAGTCCTAAGGACAGTCAAGAAGTCCTTATGACGGTCAAGAAGTCCTTTGGACGGTCAAGAAGTCTTTAGGACGGTCATGTAGTCATTAGTACGGTCAAGAAGCCCTTAGGACGGTCAAGAAGTCCTTAACACGGTCAAGAAGTACTTTGAACGGTCTTGAAGTTCTATGGAAGGTCAAGAAGTCCTTAGGATGGTCAAGAAGTACTAAGGACGGTCAAGAAGTCCTTAGGACGGTCAAGAAGTCCTTAGGACGGTCAAGAAGTCCTTAGGACGGTCAAGAAGTCCTAAGGACGGTCAAGAAGTCCTTAGGACGGTCAAGAGGTCCTATGGACGTTCAAGAAGTCCTAAGGACGGTCAAGAAGTCTTTAGGACGGTCAAGAAGTCCTTAGGACGCTCAAGAAGTCCTTAGGACGGTCAAGAAGTCCTTAGGACGGTCAAGAAGTCTTTAGGACGGTCAAGAAGTCTTTAGGACGGTCAAGAAGTCCTTAGGACGGTCAAGAAGTCTTTAGGATAGTCAAGAAGTCCTTAGGACGGTCAAGAAGTACTTAGGACGGTCTAGAAGTTCTATGGACGGTCAAGAAGTCCTAAGGACGGTCAAGAAGTCCTTAGGACGGTCAAGAAGTCTTTAGGACGGTCAAGAAGTCCTAAGGACGGTCAAGAAGTCTTTAGGACGGTCAAGAAAGCCTTAGGACGGTCAAGAAGTACTTAGGACGGTCAAGAAGTCCTTAGGACGGTTAAGAAGTCCTAAGGACGGTCAAGAAGTCCTTTGGACGGTCAAGAAGTCCTTAGGACGGTCAAGAAGTCCTAAGGACGGTCAAGAAGTCCTTAGGACGGTCAAAAAGTCATTTGCACGGTCAATAAGTCTTTAGGACGGTCAAGAAGTCCTTAGGACGGTCAAGAAGTGCTAAGGACGCTCAAGAAGTCCTTAGTACGGTCACGAAGTACTTTTGACGGTCTTAAAGTTCTATGGACGGTCAAGAAGTCCTTTGGACGGTCAAGAAGTACTTTGGACGGTCTTAAAGTTCTATGGACGGTCAAGAAGTCCTTTGGACGGTCAAGAAGTCCTAAGGACGGTCAAGAAGTCCTTAGGACGGTCAAAAAGTCATTTGTACGGTCAATAATTCTTTAGGACGGTCAAGAAGTCCTTAGGACGGTCAAGAAGTGCTAAGAACGCTCAAGAAGTCCTTAGGACGGTCAAGAAGTCTTTAGGACGGTCAAGAAGTACTTAGGACGGTCAAGAGGTCCTATGGACAGTCAAGAAGTCCTAAGGACGGTCAAGAAGTCTTTAGGACGGTCAAGAAGTCCTTAGGACGGTCAAGAAGTCTTTAGGACGGTCAAGAAGTCTTTAGGACGGTCAAGAAGTACTCAGGACGGTCTTGAAGTTCTATGGACGGTCAAGAAGTCCTTAGGACAGTAAAGAAGTCCTTAGGACGGTCAAGAAGTCCTTAGGACTGTCAAGAAGTCCTAAGGACGGTCAAGAAGTCCTTAGGACGGTCAAGAAGTCCTTAGGACAGTAAAGAAGTCCTTAGGACGGTCAAGAAGTCCTTAGGACTGTCAAGAAGTCCTTAGGACGGTTAAGAAGTCCTTAGGACGGTCAAGAAGTCCTTAGGACGGTCAAGAAGTCCTTAGGACGGTCAAGAGGTCCTATGGACTGTCAAGAAGTCCTAAGGACAGTCAAGAAGTCCTTATGACGGTCAAGAAGTCCTTTGGACGGTCAAGAAGTCTTTAGGACGGTCATGTAGTCATTTGTACGGTCAAGAAGCCCTTAGGACGGTCAAGAAGTCCTTAACACGGTCAAGAAGTACTTTGGACGGTCTTGAAGTTCTATGGAAGGTCAAGAAGTCCTTAGGATGGTCAAGAAGTACTAAGGACGGTCAAGAAGTCCTTAGGACGGTCAAGAAGTCCTTAGGACGGTCAAGAAGTCCTTAGGACGGTCAAGAAGTCCTTAGGACGGTCAAGAGGTCCTATGGACGTTCAAGAAGTCCTAAGGACGGTCAAGAAGTACTAAGGACGGTCAAGAAGTCCTTAGGACGGTCAAGAAGTCCTTAGGACGGTCAAGAAGTCCTTAGGACGGTCAAGAAGTCCTTAGGACGGTCAAGAGGTCCTATGGACGTTCAAGAAGTCCTAAGGACGGTCAAGAAGTCTTTAGGACGGTCAAGAAGTCCTTAGGACGCTCAAGAAGTCCTTAGGACGGTCAAGAAGTCCTTAGGACGGTCAAGAAGTCTTTAGGACGGTCAAGAAGTCTTTAGGACGGTCAAGAAGTCCTTAGGACGGTCAAGAAGTCTTTAGGATAGTCAAGAAGTCCTTAGGACGGTCAAGAAGTACTTAGGACGGTCTAGAAGTTCTATGGACGGTCAAGAAGTCCTAAGGACGGTCAAGAAGTCCTTAGGACGGTCAAGAAGTCTTTAGGACGGTCAAGAAGTCTTTAGGACGGTCAAGAAAGCCTTAGGACGGTCAAGAAGTACTTAGGACGGTCAAGAAGTCCTTAGGACGGTTAAGAAGTCCTAAGGACGGTCAAGAAGTCCTTAGGACGGTCAAGAAGTCCTTAGGACGGTCAAGAGGTCCTATGGACTGTCAAGAAGTCCTTTGGACGGTCAAGAAGTCTTTAGGACGGTCATGTAGTCATTAGTACGGTCAAGAAGCCCTTAGGACGGTCAAGAAGTCCTTAGGACGGTCAAGAAGTCCTTAGGACGGTCAAGAAGTACTTTGGACGGTCTTGAAGTTCTATGGACGGTCAAGAAGTCCTTAGGATGGTCAAGAAGTCCTTAGGACGGTCAAGAAGTCCTTAGGACGGTCAAGAGGTCCTATGGACGTTCAAGAAGTCCTAAGGACGGTCAAGAAGTCTTTAGGACGGTCAAGAAGTCCTTAGGACGCTCAAGAAGTCCTTAGGACGGTCAAAAAGTCCTTAGGACGGTCAAGAAGTCTTTAGGACGGTCAAGAAGTCTTTAGGACGGTCAAGAAGTCCTTAGGACGGTCAAGAAGTCTTTAGGATAGTCAAGAAGTCCTTAGGACGGTCAAGAAGTACTTAGGACGG
This sequence comes from Brachionus asplanchnoidis, assembly GCA_025491095.1. Lineage (NCBI taxonomy): Eukaryota > Metazoa > Rotifera > Eurotatoria > Ploima > Brachionidae > Brachionus > Brachionus asplanchnoidis. Next base: position 41,582 of record JAILYF010000146.1, read on the forward strand.
TCTAGAAGTTCTATGGACGGTCAAGAAGTCCTAAGGACGGTCAAGAAGTCCTTAGGACGGTCAAGAAGTCTTTAGGACGGTCAAGAAGTCCTAAGGACGGTCAAGAAGTCTTTAGGACGGTCAAGAAAGCCTTAGGACGGTCAAGAAGTACTTAGGACGGTCAAGAAGTCCTTAGGACGGTTAAGAAGTCCTAAGGACGGTCAAGAAGTCCTTAGGACGGTCAAGAAGTCCTTAGGACGGTCAAGAGGTCCTATGGACTGTCAAGAAGTCCTTTGGACGGTCAAGAAGTCTTTAGGACGGTCATGTAGTCATTAGTACGGTCAAGAAGCCCTTAGGACGGTCAAGAAGTCCTTAGGACGGTCAAGAAGTACTTTGGACGGTCTTGAAGTTCTATGGACGGTCAAGAAGTCCTTAGGATGGTCAAGAAGTACTAAGTACGGTCAAGAAGTCCTTAGGACGGTCAAGAAGTCCTTAGGACGGTCAAGAAGTCCTTAGGACGGTCAAGAGGTCCTATGGATGGTCAAGAAGTCCTAAGGACGGTCAAGAAGTCTTTAGGACGGTCAAGAAGTCCTTAGGACGGTCAAGAAAAACTTAGAACGGTCTTGAAGTTCTATGGACGGTCAGAGGTCCTTAGGACGGTCAAGAAGTCTTTAGGACGGTCATGTAGTCATTAGGACGGTCAAGAAGTCCTTAGGACGGTCAAGAATTCCTTAGGACGGTCAAGAAGTACTTAGGACGGTCAAGAAGTCCTTAGGACGGTCAAGAAGTCCTTAGGACAGTAAAGAAGTCCTTAGGACGGTCAAGAAGTCCTTAGGACGGTTAAGAAGTCCTTAGGACGGTCAAGAAGTCCTTAGGACGGTCAAGAAGTCCTTAGGACGGTCAAGAGGTCCTATGGACTGTCAAGAAGTCCTAAGGACAGTCAAGAAGTCCTTATGACGGTCAAGAAGTCCTTTGGACGGTCAAGAAGTCTTTAGGACGGTCATGTAGTCATTAGTACGGTCAAGAAGCCCTTAGGACGGTCAAGAAGTCCTTAACACGGTCAAGAAGTACTTTGGACGGTCTTGAAGTTCTATGGAAGGTCAAGAAGTCCTTAGGATGGTCAAGAAGTACTAAGTACGGTCAAGAAGTCCTTAGGACGGTCAAGAAGTCCTTAGGACGGTCAAGAAGTCCTTAGGACGGTCAAGAGGTCCTATGGATGGTCAAGAAGTCCTAAGGACGGTCAAGAAGTCCTAAGGACGGTCAAGAAGTCTTTAGGACGGTCAAGAAGTCCTTAGGACGCTCAAGAAGTCCTTAGGACGGTCAAGAAGTCCTTAGGACGGTCAAGAAGTCTTTAGGACGGTCAAGAAGTCTTTAGGACGGTCAAGAAGTCCTTAGGACGGTCAAGAAGTCTTTAGGATAGTCAAGAAGTCCTTAGGACGGTCAAGAAGTACTTAGGACGGTCTAGAAGTTCTATGGACGGTCAAGAAGTCCTAAGGACGGTCAAGAAGTCCTTAGGACGGTCAAGAAGTACTTAGGACGGTCTAGAAGTTCTATGGACGGTCAAGAAGTCCTAAGGACGGTCAAGAAGTCCTTAGGACGGTCAAGAAGTCTTTAGGACGGTCAAGAAGTCCTTAGGACGGTCAAGAAGTCTTTAGGACGGTCAAGAAAGCCTTAGGACGGTCAAGAAGTACTTAGGACGGTCAAGAAGTCCTTAGGACGGTTAAGAAGTCCTAAGGACGGTCAAGAAGTCCTTAGGACGGTCAAGAGGTCCTATGGACTGTCAAGAAGTCCTTTGGACGGTCAAGAAGTCTTTAGGACGGTCATGTAGTCATTAGTACGGTCAAGAAGCCCTTAGGACGGTCAAGAAGTCCTTAGGACGGTCAAGAAGTACTTTGGACGGTCTTGAAGTTCTATGGACGGTCAAGAAGTCCTTAGGATGGTCAAGAAGTCCTTAGGACGGTCAAGAAGTCCTTAGGACGGTCAAGAGGTCCTATGGACGTTCAAGAAGTCCTAAGGACGGTCAAGAAGTCTTTAGGACGGTCAAGAAGTCCTTAGGACGCTCAAGAAGTCCTTAGGACGGTCAAGAAGTCCTTAGGACGGTCAAGAAGTCTTTAGGACGGTCAAGAAGTCTTTAGGACGGTCAAGAAGTCCTTAGGACGGTCAAGAAGTCTTTAGGATAGTCAAGAAGTCCTTAGGACGGTCAAGAAGTACTTAGGACGGTCTAGAAGTTCTATGGACGGTCAAGAAGTCCTAAGGACGGTCAAGAAGTCCTTAGGACGGTCAAGAAGTCTTTAGGACGGTCAAGAAGTCCTAAGGACGGTCAAGAAGTCTTTAGGACGGTCAAGAAAGCCTTAGGACGGTCAAGAAGTACTTAGGACGGTCAAGAAGTCCTTAGGACGGTTTAGAAGTCCTAAGGACGGTCAAGAAGTCCTTAGGACGGTCAAGAAGTCCTTAGGACGGTCAAGAGGTCCTATGGACTGTCAAGAAGTCCTTTGGACGGTCAAGAAGTCTTTAGGAAGGTCATGTAGTCATTAGTACGGTCAAGAAGCCCTTAGGACGGTCAAGAAGTCCTAAGGACGGTCAAGAAGTACTTTGGACGGTCTTGAAGTTCTATGGACGGTCAAGAAGTCCTTAGGATGGTCAAGAAGTACTAAGTACGGTCAAGAAGTCCTTAGGACGGTCAAGAAGTCCTTAGGACGGTCAAGAAGTCCTTAGGACGGTCAAGAGGTCCTATGGATGGTCAAGAAGTCCTAAGGACGGTCAAGAAGTCTTTAGGACGGTCAAGAAGTCCTTAGGACGGTCAAGAAAAACTTAGAACGGTCTTGAAGTTCTATGGACGGTCAGAGGTCCTTAGGACGGTCATGAAGTCTTGAAGACGGTCATGTAGTCATTAGGACGGTCAAGAAGTCCTTAGGACGGTCAAGAATTCCTTATGACGGTCAAGAAGTACTTAGGACGGTCTTGAAGTTTTATGGACGGTCAAGAAGTCCTTAGGACGGTCAAGAAGTCCTAAGGACGGTCAAGAAGTCCTAAGGACGGTCAAGAAATCCTTAGGAATGTCAAGAAGTACTTATGACGCTCAAGAAGTCCTTAGGACGGTCAAGAAGTCTTTAGGACGGTCAAGAAGTCCTTAGGACGGTCAAGAAGTCTTTAGGACGGTCAAGAAAGCCTTAGGACGGTCAAGAAGTACTTAGGACGGTCAAGAAGTCCTTAGGACGGTTAAGAAGTTCTAAGGACGGTCAAGAAGTCCTTAGGACGGTCAAGAAGTCCTTAGGACGGTCAAGAGGTCCTATGGACTGTCAAGAAGTCCTTTGGACGGTCAAGAAGTCTTTAGGACGGTAATGTAGTCATTAGTACGGTCAAGAAGCCCTTAGGACGGTCAAGAAGTCCTTAGGACGGTCAAGAAGTACTTTGGACGGTCTTGAAGTTCTATGGACGGTCAAGAAGTCCTTAGGATGGTCAAGAAGTACTAAGTACGGTCAAGAAGTCCTTAGGACGGTCAAGAAGTACTTTGGACGGTCTTGAAGTTCTATGGACGGTCAAGAAGTCCTTAGGATGGTCAAGAAGTCCTTAGGACGGTCAAGAAGTCCTTAGGACGGTCAAGAGGTCCTATGGACGTTCAAGAAGTCCTAAGGACGGTCAAGAAGTCTTTAGGACGGTCAAGAAGTCCTTAGGACGCTCAAGAAGTCCTTAGGACGGTCAAGAAGTCCTTAGGACGGTCAAGAAGTCTTTAGGACGGTCAAGAAGTCTTTAGGACGGTCAAGAAGTCCTTAGGACGGTCAAGAAGTCTTTAGGATAGTCAAGAAGTCCTTAGGACGGTCAAGAAGTACTTAGGACGGTCTAGAAGTTCTATGGACGGTCAAGAAGTCCTAAGGACGGTCAAGAAGTCCTTAGGACGGTCAAGAAGTCTTTAGGACGGTCAAGAAGTCCTAAGGACGGTCAAGAAGTCTTTAGGACGGTCAAGAAAGCCTTAGGACGGTCAAGAAGTACTTAGGACGGTCAAGAAGTCCTTAGGACGGTTAAGAAGTCCTAAGGACGGTCAAGAAGTCCTTAGGACGGTCAAGAGGTCCTATGGACTGTCAAGAAGTCCTTTGGACGGTCAAGAAGTCTTTAGGACGGTCATGTAGTCATTAGTACGGTCAAGAAGCCCTTAGGACGGTCAAGAAGTCCTTAGGACGGTCAAGAAGTACTTTGGACGGTCTTGAAGTTCTATGGACGGTCAAGAAGTCCTTAGGATGGTCAAGAAGTCCTTAGGACGGTCAAGAAGTCCTTAGGACGGTCAAGAGGTCCTATGGACGTTCAAGAAGTCCTAAGGACGGTCAAGAAGTCTTTAGGACGGTCAAGAAGTCCTTAGGACGCTCAAGAAGTCCTTAGGACGGTCAAGAAGTCCTTAGGACGGTCAAGAAGTCTTTAGGACGGTCAAGAAGTCTTTAGGACGGTCAAGAAGTCCTTAGGACGGTCAAGAAGTCTTTAGGATAGTCAAGAAGTCCTTAGGACGGTCAAGAAGTACTTAGGACGGTCTAGAAGTTCTATGGACGGTCAAGAAGTCCTAAGGACGGTCAAGAAGTCCTTAGGACGGTCAAGAAGTCTTTAGGACGGTCAAGAAGTCCTAAGGACGGTCAAGAAGTCTTTAGGACGGTCAAGAAAGCCTTAGGACGGTCAAGAAGTACTTAGGACGGTCAAGAAGTCCTTAGGACGGTTAAGAAGTCCTAAGGACGGTCAAGAAGTCCTTAGGACGGTCAAGAAGTCCTTAGGACGGTCAAGAGGTCCTATGGACTGTCAAGAAGTCCTTTGGACGGTCAAGAAGTCTTTAGGAAGGTCATGTAGTCATTAGTACGGTCAAGAAGCCCTTAGGACGGTCAAGAAGTCCTAAGGACGGTCAAGAAGTACTTTGGACGGTCTTGAAGTTCTATGGACGGTCAAGAAGTCCTTAGGATGGTCAAGAAGTACTAAGTACGGTCAAGAAGTCCTTAGGACGGTCAAGAAGTCCTTAGGACGGTCAAGAAGTCCTTAGGACGGTCAAGAGGTCCTATGGATGGTCAAGAAGTCCTAAGGACGGTCAAGAAGTCTTTAGGACGGTCAAGAAGTCCTTAGGACGGTCAAGAAAAACTTAGAACGGTCTTGAAGTTCTATGGACGGTCAGAGGTCCTTAGGACGGTCAAGAAGTCTTTAGGACGGTCATGTAGTCATTAGGACGGTCAAGAAGTCCTTAGGACGGTCAAGAATTCCTTAGGACGGTCAAGAAGTACTTAGGACGGTCTTGAAGTTCTATGGACGGTCAAGAAGTCCTTAGGACGGTCAAGAAGTCCTAAGGACGGTCAAGAAGTCCTAAGGACGGTCAAGAAGTTCTTAGGAAGGTCAAGAAGTACTTATGACGCTCAAGAAGTCCTTAGGACGGTCAAGAAGTCTTTAGGACGGTCAAGAAGTCCTTAGGACGGTCAAGAAGTCTTTAGGACGGTCAAGAAAGCCTTAGGACGGTCAAGAAGTACTTAGGACGGTCAAGAAGTCCTTAGGACGGTTAAGAAGTTCTAAGGACGGTCAAGAAGTCCTTAGGACGGTCAAGAAGTCCTTAGGACGGTCAAGAGGTCCTATGGACTGTCAAGAAGTCCTTTGGACGGTCAAGAAGTCTTTAGGACGGTAATGTAGTCATTAGTACGGTCAAGAAGCCCTTAGGACGGTCAAGAAGTCCTTAGGACGGTCAAGAAGTACTTTGGACGGTCTTGAAGTTCTATGGACGGTCAAGAAGTCCTTAGGATGGTCAAGAAGTACTAAGTAAGGTCAAGAAGTCCTTAGGACGGTCAAGAAGTACTTTGGACGGTCTTGAAGTTCTATGGACGGTCAAGAAGTCCTTAGGATGGTCAAGAAGTCCTTAGGACGGTCAAGAAGTCCTTAGGACGGTCAAGAGGTCCTATGGACGTTCAAGAAGTCCTAAGGACGGTCAAGAAGTCTTTAGGACGGTCAAGAAGTCCTTAGGACGCTCAAGAAGTCCTTAGGACGGTCAAGAAGTCCTTAGGACGGTCAAGAAGTCTTTAGGACGGTCAAGAAGTCTTTAGGACGGTCAAGAAGTCCTTAGGACGGTCAAGAAGTCTTTAGGATAGTCAAGAAGTCCTTAGGACGGTCAAGAAGTACTTAGGACGGTCTAGAAGTTCTATGGACGGTCAAGAAGTCCTAAGGACGGTCAAGAAGTCCTTAGGACGGTCAAGAAGTCTTTAGGACGGTCAAGAAGTCCTAAGGACGGTCAAGAAGTCTTTAGGACGGTCAAGAAAGCCTTAGGACGGTCAAGAAGTACTTAGGACGGTCAAGAAGTCCTTAGGACGGTTAAGAAGTCCTAAGGACGGTCAAGAAGTCCTTAGGACGGTCAAGAAGTCCTTAGGACGGTCAAGAGGTCCTATGGACTGTCAAGAAGTCCTTTGGACGGTCAAGAAGTCTTTAGGACGGTCATGTAGTCATTAGTACGGTCAAGAAGCCCTTAGGACGGTCAAGAAGTCCTTAGGACGGTCAAGAAGTACTTTGGACGGTCTTGAAGTTCTATGGACGGTCAAGAAGTCCTTAGGATGGTCAAGAAGTACTAAGTACGGTCAAGAAGTCCTTAGGACGGTCAAGAAGTCCTTATGACGGTCAAGAAGTCCTTAGGACGGTCAAGAGGTCCTATGGATGGTCAAGAAGTCCTAAGGACGGTCAAGAAGTCTTTAGGACGGTCAAGAAAAACTTAGAACGGTCTTGAAGTTCTATGGACGGTCAGAGGTCCTTAGGACGGTCAAGAAGTCTTTAGGACGGTCATGTAGTCATTAGGACGGTCAAGAAGTCCTTAGGACGGTCAAGAATTCCTTAGGACGGTCAAGAAGTACTTAGGACGGTCTTGAAGTTCTATGGACGGTCAAGAAGTCCTTAGGACGGTCAAGAAGTCCTAAGGACGGTCAAGAAGTCCTAAGGACGGTCAAGAAGTCCTTAGGAAGGTCAAGAAGTACTTAGGACGGTCAAGAAGTCCTTAGGACGGTCAAGAAGTCTTTAGGACGGTCAAGAAGTCCTTAGGACGGTCAAGAAGTCTTTAGGACGGTCAAGAAAGCCTTAGGACGGTCAAGAAGTACTTAGGACGGTCAAGAAGTCCTTAGGACGGTTAAGAAGTTCTAAGGACGGTCAAGAAGTCCTTAGGACGGTCAAGAAGTCCTTAGGACGGTCAAGAGGTCCTATGGACTGTCAAGAAGTCCTTTGGACGGTCAAGAAGTCTTTAGGACGGTAATGTAGTCATTAGTACGGTCAAGAAGCCCTTAGGACGGTCAAGAAGTCCTTAGGACGGTCAAGAAGTACTTTGGACGGTCTTGAAAGTCTATGGACGGTCAAGAAGTCCTTAGGATGGTCAAGAAGTACTAAGTACGGTCAAGAAGTCCTAAGGACGGTCAAGAAGTCCTTAGGACGGTCAAGAAGTCCTTAGGACGGTCAAGAGGTCCTATGGACGGTCAAGAAGTCCTAAGGACGGTCAAGAAGTCTTTAGGACGGTCAAGAAGTCCTAAGGACGGTCAAGAAAAACTTAGAACGGTCTTGAAGTTCTATGGACGGTCAGAGGTCCTTAGGACGGTCAAGAAGTCTTTAGGACGGTCAAGAATTCCTTAGGACGGTCAAGTAGTACTTAGGACGGTCTTGAAGTTCTATGGACGGTCAAGAAGTCCTTAGGACGGTCAAGAAGTCCTAAGGACGGTCAAGAAGTCCTAAGGACGGTCAAGAAGTCCTTAGGAAGGTCAAGAAGTACTTAGGACGGTCAAGAGGTCCTATGGACTGTCAAGAAGTCCTAAGGACGGTCAAGAAGTCCTTATGACGGTCAAGAAGTCCTATGGACGGTCAAGAAGTCCTTTGGATGGTCAAGAAGTCTTTAGGACGGTCATGTATTCATTAGAACGGTCAAGAAGTCCTTAGGACGGTCAAGAAGTACTTAGGACGGTCAAGAAGTCTTTAGGACGGTCAAGAAGTCCTCAGGACGGCCAAGAAGTCTTTAGGACGGTCATAAAGTCCTAAGGACGGTCAAGAAATCCTAAGGACGGTCAAGAAGTCCTATGGACGGTCAAGAGGTCCTATGGATGGTCAAGAAGTCCTTAGGACGGTCTAGAAGTCCTATGGACGATCAAGAAGTCCTATGGACGGTAAAGAGGTCCTATGGACGGTCAAGAAGTCCTTAGGACGGTCAAGAAGTGCTAAGGACGGTCAAGAAGTCCTTAAGACGCTCAAGAAGCCCTGAGGACGGTCAAGAAGTCCTTAGGACGGTCAAGAAGTCATGAGGACGCTCAAGAAGTCCTTAGGACGGTCAAGAAGTCCTTAGGACGGTCAAGAAGTCTTTAGGACGGTCAAGAAGTCCTTAGGAGGTCAAGAAGTCTTTAGGACGGTCATGTATTCATTAGAACGGTCAAGAAGTCCTTAGGACGGTCAAGAAGTCATCAGGACGCTCAAGAAGTCCTTAGGACGGTCAAGAAGTCCTTAGGACGGTCAAGAAGTCTTTAGGACGGTCAAGAAGTCCTTAGGAGGTCAAGAAGTCTTTAGGACGGTCATGTATTCATTAGAACGGTCAAGAAGTCCTTAGGACGGTCAAGAAGTACTTAGGACGGTCAAGAAGTCTTTAGTACGGTCAAGAAGTCCTCAGGACGGCCAAGAAGTCTTTAGGACGGTCATAAAGTCCTAAAGACGGTCAAGAAATCCTAAGGACGGTCAAGAAGTCCTATGGACGGTCAAGAGGTCCTATGGATGGTCAAGAAGTCCTTAGGACGGTCTAGAAGTCCTATGGACGATCAAGAAGTCCTATGGACGGTAAAGAGGTCCTATGGACGGTCAAGAAGTCCTTAGGACGGTCAAGAAGTGCTAAGGACGGTCAAGAAGTCCTTAAGACGCTCAAGAAGCCCTTAGGACGGTCAAGAAGTCCTTAGGACGGTCAAGAAGTCTTTAGGACGGTCAAGAAGTCCTTAGGACGGTCAAGAAGTCATGAGGACGCTCAAGAAGTCCTTAGGACGGTCAAGAAGTCTGTAGGACGGTCAAGAAGTCCTTAGGAGGTCAAGAAGTCTTTAGGACGGTCAAGAAGTCTTTAGGACGGTCAAGAAGTACTCAGGACGGTCTTGAAGTTCTATGGACGGCCAAGAAGTCTTTAGGACGGTCATAAAGTCTTTAGGAAGGTCATGTAGTCATTAGTACGGTCAAGAAGCCCTTAGGACGGTCAAGAAGTCCTAAGGACGGTCAAGAAGTCCTTTGGACGGTCAAGAAGTCTTTAGGACGGTCATGTAGTCATTAGTACGGTCAAGAAGCCCTTAGGACGGTCAAGAAGTCCTTAGGACGGTCAAGAAGTACTTTGGACGGTCTTGAAGTTCTATGGACGGTCAAGAAGTCCTTAGGATGGTCAAGAAGTACTAAGTACGGTCAAGAAGTCCTTAGGACGGTCAAGAAGTCCTTAGGACGGTCAAGAAGTCCTTAGGACGGTCAAGAGGTCCTATGGATGGTCAAGAAGTCCTAAGGACGGTCAAGAAGTCTTTAGGACGGTCAAGAAGTCCTTAGGACGGTCAAGAAAAACTTAGAACGGTCTTGAAGTTCTATGGACGGTCAGAGGTCCTTAGGACGGTCAAGAAGTCTTTAGGACGGTCATGTAGTCATTAGGACGGTCAAGAAGTCCTTAGGACGGTCAAGAATTCCTTAGGACGGTCAAGAAGTACTTAGGACGGTCTTGAAGTTCTATGGACGGTCAAGAAGTCCTTAGGACGGTCAAGAAGTCCTAAGGACGGTCAAGAAGTCCTAAGGACGGTCAAGAAGTCCTTAGGAAGGTCAAGAAGTACTTAGGACGGTCAAGAAGTCCTTAGGACGGTCAAGAAGTCTTTAGGACGGTCAAGAAGTCCTTAGGACGGTCAAGAAGTCTTTAGGACGGTCAAGAAAGCCTTAGGACGGTCAAGAAGTACTTAGGACGGTCAAGAAGTCCTTAGGACGGTTAAGAAGTTCTAAGGACGGTCAAGAAGTCCTTAGGACGGTCAAGAAGTCCTTAGGACGGTCAAGAGGTCCTATGGACTGTCAAGAAGTCCTTTGGACGGTCAAGAAGTCTTTAGGACGGTAATGTAGTCATTAGTACGGTCAAGAAGCCCTTAGGACGGTCAAGAAGTCCTTAGGACGGTCAAGAAGTACTTTGGATGGTCAAGAAGTACTAAGTACGGTCAAGAAGTCCTAAGGACGGTCAAGAAGTCCTTAGGACGGTCAAGAAGTCCTTAGGACGGTCAAGAGGTCCTATGGACGGTCAAGAAGTCCTAAGGACGGTCAAGAAGTCTTTAGGACGGTCGAGAAGTCCTAAGGACGGTCAAGAAAAAGTTAGAACGGTCTTGAAGTTCTATGGACGGTCAGAGGTCCTTAGGACGGTCAAGAAGTCTTTAGGACGGTCAAGAAGTCCTTAGGACGGTCAAGAATTCCTTAGGACGGTCAAGTAGTACTTAGGACGGTCTTGAAGTTCTATGGACGGTCAAGAAGTCCTTAGGACGGTCAAGAAGTCCTAAGGACGGTCAAGAAGTCCTAAGGACGGTCAAGAAGTCCTAAGGACGGTCAAGAAGTCCTTAGGAAGGTCAAGAAGTACTTAGGACGGTCAAGAGGTCCTATGGACTGTCAAGAAGTCCTAAGGACGGTCAAGAAGTCCTTATGACGGTCAAGAAGTCCTATGGACGGTCAAGAAGTCCTTTGGATGGTCAAGAAGTCTTTAGGACGGTCATGTATTCATTAGAACGGTCAAGAAGTCCTTAGGACGGTCAAGAAGTACTTAGGACGGTCAAGAAGTCTTTAGGACGGTCAAGAAGTCCTCAGGACGGCCAAGAAGTCTTTAGGACGGTCATAAAGTCCTAAGGACGGTCAAGAAATCCTAAGGACGGTCAAGAAGTCCTATGGACGGTCAAGAGGTCCTATGGATGGTCAAGAAGTCCTTAGGACGGTCTAGAAGTCCTATGGACGGTAAAGAGGTCCTATGGACGGTCAAGAAGTCCTTAGGACGGTCAAGAAGTGCTAAGGACGGTCAAGAAGTCCTTAAGACGCTCAAGAAGCCCTTAGGACGGTCAAGAAGTCCTTAGGACGGTCAAGAAGTCATGAGGACGCTCAAGAAGTCCTTTGGACGGTCAAGAAGTCCTTAGGACGGTCAAGAAGTCTTTAGGACGGTCAAGAAGTCCTTAGGAGGTCAAGAAGTCTTTAGGACGGTCATGTATTCATTAGAACGGTCAAGAAGTCCTTAGGACGGTCAAGAAGTCATCAGGACGCTCAAGAAGTCCTTAGGACGGTCAAGAAGTCCTTAGGACGGTCAAGAAGTCTTTAGGACGGTCAAGAAGTCCTTAGGAGGTCAAGAAGTCTTTAGGACGGTCATGTATTCATTAGAACGGTCAAGAAGTCCTTAGGACGGTCAAGAAGTACTTAGGACGGTCAAGAAGTCTTTAGTACGGTCAAGAAGTCCTCAGGACGGCCAAGAAGTCTTTAGGACGGTCATAAAGTCCTAAAGACGGTCAAGAAATCCTAAGGACGGTCAAGAAGTCCTATGGACGGTCAAGAGGTCCTATGGATGGTCAAGAAGTCCTTAGGACGGTCTAGAAGTCCTATGGACGATCAAGAAGTCCTATGGACGGTAAAGAGGTCCTATGGACGGTCAAGAAGTCCTTAGGACGGTCAAGAAGTGCTAAGGACGGTCAAGAAGTCCTTAAGACGCTCAAGAAGCCCTTAGGACGGTCAAGAAGTCCTTAGGACGGTCAAGAAGTCTTTAGGACGGTCAAGAAGTCCTTAGGACGGTCAAGAAGTCATGAGGACGCTCAAGAAGTCCTTAGGACGGTCAAGAAGTCTGTAGGACGGTCAAGAAGTCCTTAGGAGGTCAAGAAGTCTTTAGGACGGTCAAGAAGTCTTTAGGACGGTCAAGAAGTACTCAGGACGGTCTTGAAGTTCTATGGACGGCCAAGAAGTCTTTAGGACGGTCATAAAGTCATTAGGACGGTCAAGAAATCCTAAGGACGGTCAAGAAATCCTATGGACTGTCAAGAGGTCCTATGGATGGTCAAGAAGTCCTTAGGACGGTCTTGAAGTCCTTAGGACGGTCAAGATGTCCTAAGGACGGTCAAGAAGTCCTTAGGACGGTCAAGAAGTACTTAGGACGGTCAAGAAGTCTTTAGGACGGTCAAGAAGTCCTCAGGACGGCCAAGAAGTCTTTAGGACGGTCATAAAGTCCTAAGGACGGTCAAGAAATCCTAAGGACGGTCAAGAAGTCCTATGGACGGTCAAGAGGTCATATGGATGGTCAAGAAGTCCTTAGGACGGTCTAGAAGTCCTATGGACGATCAAGAAGTCCTATGGACGGTAAAGAGGTCCTATGGACGGTCAAGAAGTCCTTAGGACGGTCAAGAAGTGCTAAGGACGGTCAAGAAGTCCTTAAGACGCTCAAGAAGCACTTAGGGCGGTCAAGAAGTACTTAGGACGGTCTAGATGTCCTATGGACGGTCAAGAAGTCCTATGGACTCTGAAGAAGTCCTTAGGACGGCCAAGAAGTCTTTTGGACGGTCAAGTAGTCATTAGGACGGTCTAGAAATCCTTAAGACGGTCAAAAAGTCTTTAGGACGGTCAAGTAGTCATTAGGACGGTCAAGAAGTCCTTAGGACGGTCAAGAAGTCTTTAGGACGGTTAAGTAGTCCTTAGGACGGTCAAGAAGTCCTTAGGACGGTCAAGTAGTCATTAGGACGGTCAAGGAGTCCTTAGGACGGTCAAGGAGTACTTAGGACGGTCTAGATGTCCTATGGACGGTCAAGAAGTCCTTAGGACGGTCAAGAAGTCCTATGGACGGTCAAGAAGTCCTATGGACTGTCAAGAAGTCCTTAGGACGGCCAAGAAGTCTTTAGGACGGTCAAGTAGTCATTAGGACGGTCTTGAAATCCTTAGGACGGTCAAAAAGTCTTTAGGACGGTCAAGTAGTCATTAGGACGGTCAAGAAGTCCTTAGGACGGTCAAGTAGTCCTTAGGACGGTCAAGAAGTCCTTAGGACGGTCAAGAAGTCTTTAGGACGGTCAAGTAGTCCTTAGGACGGTCAAGAAGTCCTTTGGACGGTCAAGAAGTCATTAGGACGGTCAAGAAGACCTTAGGACGATAAATAAGTCCTTAGGACGGTCAAGAAGTCCTTAGGACGGTCAAGAAGTCCTTAGGACGGTAATGAGTTCCTATGGACTGTCATGAAGTCCTAAGGACGGTCAAGAAGTCATTAGGACGCTCAAGAAGTCCTTAGGACGGTCAAAAAGTCCTTAGGACGGTCAAGAAGTCTTTAGGACTGTCAAGAAGTCCTTAGGACGGTCAAGTAGATTTTAGGACGGTCAAGAAGTCCTTAGGACGGTCAAGAAGTACTCAGGACGGTCTTGAAGTTCTATAGACGGTCATGAAGTCCTTAGGACGGTCAAGAAGTCCTAAGGACGGTCAAGAAGTCCTTAGGACGGTCAAGAAGTCATTAGGACGGTCAAGAAGACCTTAGGACGGTCAATAAGTCCTTAGGACGGTCAAGAAGTCCTTAGGACGGTCAATAAGTCCTTAGGACGGTCATGAGTTCCTATGGACTGTCAAGAAGTCCTAAGGACGGTCAAGAAGTCTTTAGGACGCTCAAGAAGTCCTTAGGACGGTCAAGAAGTCCTATGGACGGTCAAGAAGTCCTATGGACTGTCAAGAAGTCCTTAGGACGGCCAAGAAGTCTTTAGGACGGTCAAGTAGTCATTAGGACGGTCTAGAAATCCTTAGGACGGTCAAAAAGTCATTAGGACGGTCAAGTAGTCATTAGGACGGTCAAGAAGTCCTTAGGACGGTCAAGTAGTCCTTAGGACGGTCAAGAAGTCCTTAGGACGGTCAAGAAGTCATTAGGACGGTCAAGAAGACCTTAGGACGATAAATAAGTCCTTAGGACGGTCAAGAAGTCCTTAGGACGGTCAAGAAGTCCTTAGGACGGTCATGAGTTCCTATGGACTGTCAAGAAGTCCTAAGGACGGTCAAGAAGTCATTAGGACGCTCAAGAAGTCCTTAGGACGTATCAAAAAGTCCTTAGGACGGTCAAGAAGTCTTTAGGACGGTCAAGAAGTCCTTAGGACGGTCAAGAAATCTTTAGGACGGTCAAGAAGTCCTTAGGACGGTCAAGAAGTACTCAGGACGGTCTTGAAGTTCTATGGACGGTCATGAAGTCCTTAGGACGGTCAAGAAGTCCTAAGGACGGTCAAGAAGTCCTTAGGACGGTCAAGAAGTCATTAGGACGGTCAAGAAGACCTTAGGACGGTCAATAAGTCCTTAGGACGGTCAAGAAGTCCTTAGGACGGTCAATAAGTCCTTAGGACGGTCATGAGTTCCTATGGACTGTCAAGAAGTCCTAAGGACGGTCAAGAAGTCATTAGGACGCTCAAGAAGTCCTTAGGACGGTCAAGAAATCCTTAGGACGGTCAAGAAGTCTTTAGGACGGTCAAAAGTCCTTAGGACGGTCAAGAAGTCTTTAGGACGTTCAAGAAGTCCTTAGGACGGTCAAGAAGTACTCAGGACGGTCTTGAAGTTCTATGGACGGTCATGAAGTCCTTAGGACGGTCAAGAAGTCCTAAGGACGGTCAAGAAGTCCTTAGGACGGTCAAGAAGTCCTTAGGACAGTCAAGAAGTCCTTAGGACGGTCAAGAAGTCCTTAGGACGGTCAAGAAGTCTTTAGGACGTACAAGAAGTCCTTAGGACGGTCAAGAAGTTCTTTGGACGGTCTAGAAGTCCTTAGGACGGTCTAGAAGTCTTTTGGACGGTCAAGAAGTCCTTAGGACGGTCAAGAAGTACATTGGACGGTCTAGAAGTCCTTAGGACAGTCAAGAAGTCCTAAGGACGGTCAAGAAGTCCTTAGAACGCTCAAGAAGTCCTTAGGACGGTCAAGAAGTCTTTAGGACGGTCTAGAAGTCCTTAGGACGGTCTAGAGGTCTTTAGGACGGTCAAGAAGTCCTTAGGACGGTCAAGAAGTCATTAGGACGGTCAAGAAGACCTTAGGACGGTCAAGAAGTCTTTAGGACGGTCAAGAAGTCCTTAGGACGGTCATGAAGTACTCAGGACGGTCTTGAAGTTCTATGGACGGTCATGAAGTCCTTAGGACGGTCAAGAAGTCCTAAGGACGGTCAAGAAGTCCTTAGGACGGTCAAGAAGTCATTAGGACGGTCAAGAAGACCTTAGGACGGTCAATAAGTCCTTAGGACGGTCAAGAAGTCCTTAGGACGGTCAATAAGTCCTTAGGACGGTCATGAGTTCCTATGGACTGTCAAGAAGTCCTAAGGACGGTCAAGAAGTCATTTGGACGGTCTAGAAGTCCTTAGGACAGTCAAGAAGTCTTTAGGACGGTCAAGAAGTCCTTAGGACAGTCAAGAAGTCCTTAGGACGGTCATGAGTTCCTATGGACTGTCAAGAAGTCCTTAGGACGGTCAAGAAGTCTTTAGGACGGTCAAGAAGTCCTTAGGACGGTCAAGAAGTCCTTAGGACGGTCAATAAGTCCTTAGGACGGTCATGAGTTCCTATGGACTGTCAAGAAGTCCTTAGGACGGTCAAGAAGTACTTTGGACGGTCTAGAAGTCCTTAGGACGGTCAAGAAGTCCTTAGAACGCTCAAGAAGTCCTTAGGACGGTCAAGAAGTCTTTAGGACGGTCTAGAAGTCCTTAGGACGGTCTAGAGGTCTTTAGGACGGTCAAGAAGTCCTTAGGACGGTCAAGAAGTCATTAGGACGGTCAAGAAGACCTTAGGACGGTCAAGAAGTCTTTAGGACGGTCAAAAAGTCCTTAGGACGGTCAAGAAGTCTTTAGGACGTTCAAGAAGTCCTTAGGACGGTCAAGAAGTACTCAGGACGGTCTTGAAGTTCTATGGACGGTCATGAAGTCCTTAGGACGGTCAAGAAGTCCTAAGGACGGTCAAGAAGTCCTTAGGACGGTCAAGAAGTCCTTAGGACAGTCAAGAAGTCCTTAGGACGGTCAAGAAGTCCTTAGGACGGTCAAGAAGTCTTTAGGACGTACAAGAAGTCCTTAGGACGGTCAAGAAGTTCTTTGGACGGTCTAGAAGTCCTTAGGACGGTCTAGAAGTCTTTTGGACGGTCAAGAAGTCCTTAGGACGGTCAAGAAGTACATTGGACGGTCTAGAAGTCCTTAGGACAGTCAAGAAGTCCTAAGGACGGTCAAGAAGTCCTTAGAACGCTCAAGAAGTCCTTAGGACGGTCAAGAAGTCTTTAGGACGGTCTAGAAGTCCTTAGGACGGTCTAGAGGTCTTTAGGACGGTCAAGAAGTCCTTAGGACGGTCAAGAAGTCATTAGGACGGTCAAGAAGACCTTAGGACGGTCAAGAAGTCTTTAGGACGGTCAAGAAGTCCTTAGGACGGTCATGAAGTACTCAGGACGGTCTTGAAGTTCTATGGACGGTCATGAAGTCCTTAGGACGGTCAAGAAGTCCTAAGGACGGTCAAGAAGTCCTTAGGACGGTCAAGAAGTCATTAGGACGGTCAAGAAGACCTTAGGACGGTCAATAAGTCCTTAGGACGGTCAAGAAGTCCTTAGGACGGTCAATAAGTCCTTAGGACGGTCATGAGTTCCTATGGACTGTCAAGAAGTCCTAAGGACGGTCAAGAAGTCATTTGGACGGTCTAGAAGTCCTTAGGACAGTCAAGAAGTCTTTAGGACGGTCAAGAAGTCCTTAGGACAGTCAAGAAGTCCTTAGGACGGTCAATAAGTCCTTAGGACGGTCATGAGTTCCTATGGACTGTCAAGAAGTCCTTAGGACGGTCAAGAAGTCTTTAGGACGGTCAAGAAGTCCTTAGGACGGTCAAGAAGTCCTTAGGACGGTCAATAAGTCCTTAGGACGGTCATGAGTTCCTATGGACTGTCAAGAAGTCCTTAGGACGGTCAAGAAGTACTTTGGACGGTCTAGAAGTCCTTAGGACGGTCAAGAAGTCCTTAGAACGCTCAAGAAGTCCTTAGGACGGTCAAGAAGTCTTTAGGACGGTCTAGAAGTCCTTAGGACGGTCTAGAGGTCTTTAGGACGGTCAAGAAGTCCTTAGGACGGTCAAGAAGTCATTAGGACGGTCAAGAAGACCTTAGGACGGTCAAGAAGTCTTTAGGACGGTCAAGAAGTCCTTAGGACGGTCATGAAGTACTCAGGACGGTCTTGAAGTTCTATGGACGGTCATGAAGTCCTTAGGACGGTCAAGAAGTCCTAAGGACGGTCAAGAAGTCCTTAGGACGGTCAAGAAGTCATTAGGACGGTCAAGAAGACCTTAGGACGGTCAATAAGTCCTTAGGACGGTCAAGAAGTCCTTAGGACGGTCTAGAAGTCTTTTGGACGGTCAAGAAGTCCTTAGGACGGTCAAGAAGTACTTTGGACGGTCTAGAAGTCCTTAGGACAGTCAAGAAGTCCTAAGGACGGTCAAGAAGTCCTTAGAACGCTCAAGAAGTCCTTAGGACGGTCAAGAAGTCTTTAGGACGGTCTAGAAGTCCTTAGGACGGTCTAGAGGTCTTTAGGACGGTCAAGAAGTCCTTAGGACGGTCAAGAAGTACTTTGGACGGTCTTAAAGTTCTATGGACGGTCAAGAAGTCCTTTGGACGGTCAAGAAGTCCTAAGGACGGTCAAGAAGTCCTTAGGACGGTCAAAAAGTCATTTGTACGGTCAATAAGTCTTTAGGACGGTCAAGAAGTCCTTAGGACGGTCAAGAAGTGCTAAGGACGCTCAAGAAGTCCTTAGTACGGTCACGAAGTCTTAAGGACGGTCAAGAAGTCTTTAGGACGGTCAAGAAGTCTTTAGGACGGTCAAGAAGTCCTTAGGACGGTCAAGAGGTCCTATGGACAGTCAAGAAGTCCTAAGGACGGTCAAGAGGTCTTTAGGACGGTCAAGAAATCTTTAGGACGGTCAAGAAGTACTCAGGACGGTCTTGAAGTTCTATGGACGGTCAAGAAGTCCTTAGGACTGTCAAGAAGTCCTAAGGACGGTCAAGAAGTCCTTAGGACGGTCAAGAAGTCCTTAGGACAGTAAAGAAGTCCTTAGGACGGTCAAGAAGTCCTTAGGACGGTCAAGAAGTCCTTAGGACGGTTAAGAAGTCCTTAGGACGGTCAAGAAGTCCTTAGGACGGTCAAGAAGTCCTTAGGACGGTCAAGAGGTCCTATGGACTGTCAAGAAGTCCTAAGGACAGTCAAGAAGTCTTTAGGACGGTCAAGAAGTCCTTAGGACGGTCAAGAAAAACTTAGAACGGTCTTGAAGTTCTATGGACGGTCAGAGGTCCTTAGGACGGTCAAGAAGTCTTTAGGACGGTCATGTAGTCATTAGGACGGTCAAGAAGTCCTTAGGACGGTCAAGAATTCCTAAGGACGGTCAAGAAGTACTTAGGACGGTCTTGAAGTTATATGGACGGTCAAGAAGTCATTAGGACGGTCAAGAAGTCCTAAGGACGGTCAAGAAGTCCTAAGGACGGTCAAGAAGTCCTTAGGAAGGTCAAGAAGTACTTAGGACGGTCAAGAGGTCCTATGGACTGTCAAGAAGTCCTAAGGACGGTCAAGAAGTCCTTATGACGGTCAAGAAGTCCTATGGACGGTCAAGAAGTCCTTTGGATGGTCAAGAAGTCTTTAGGACGGTCATGTATTCATTAGAACGGTCAAGAAGTCCTTAGGACGGTCAAGAAGTACTTAGGACGGTCAAGAAGTCTTTAGGACGGTCAAGAAGTTCTCAGGACGGCCAAGAAGTCTTTAGGACGGTCATAAAGTCCTAAGGACGGTCAAGAAATGCTAAGGACGGTCAAGAAGTCCTATGGACGGTCAAGAGGTCCTATGGATGGTCAAGAAGTCCTTAGGACGGTCTAGAAGTCCTATGGACGATCAAGAAGTCCTATGGACGGTAAAGAAGTCCTTAGGACGGTCAAGAAGTACTTTGGACGGTCTTGAAGTTCTATGGACGGTCAAGAAGTCCTTAGGATGGTCAAGAAGTACTAAGGACGGTCAAGAAGTCCTTAGGACGGTAAAGAAGTCCTTAGGACGGTCAAGAAGTCCTTAGGACGGTCAAGAAGTCCTTAGGACGGTCAAGAGGTCCTATGGACGGTCAAGAAGTCCTAAGGACGGTCAAGAAGTCTTTAGGACGGTCAAGAAGTCCTTAGGACGGTCAAGAAGTCCTTAGGACGGTCAAGAGGTCCTATGGACTGTCAAGAAGTCCTAAGGACAGTCAAGAAGTCCTTAGGACGGTCAAGAAGTCCTTAGGACGGTCAAGAAGTCCTTAGGACGGTCAAGAGGTCCTATGGACTGTCAAGAAGTCCTAAGGACAGTCAAGAAGTCTTTAGGACGGTCAAGAAGTCCTTAGGACGGTCAAGAAAAACTTAGAACGGTCTTGAAGTTCTATGGACGGTCAGAGGTCCTTAGGACGGTCAAGAAGTCTTTAGGACGGTCATGTAGTCATTAGGACGGTCAAGAAGTCCTTAGGACGGTCAAGAATTCCTAAGGACGGTCAAGAAGTACTTAGGACGGTCTTGAAGTTATATGGACGGTCAAGAAGTCATTAGGACGGTCAAGAAGTCCTAAGGACGGTCAAGAAGTCCTAAGGACGGTCAAGAAGTCCTTAGGAAGGTCAAGAAGTACTTAGGACGGTCAAGAGGTCCTATGGACTGTCAAGAAGTCCTAAGGACGGTCAAGAAGTCCTTATGACGGTCAAGAAGTCCTATGGACGGTCAAGAAGTCCTTTGGATGGTCAAGAAGTCTTTAGGACGGTCATGTATTCATTAGAACGGTCAAGAAGTCCTTAGGACGGTCAAGAAGTACTTAGGACGGTCAAGAAGTCTTTAGGACGGTCAAGAAGTTCTCAGGACGGCCAAGAAGTCTTTAGGACGGTCATAAAGTCCTAAGGACGGTCAAGAAATGCTAAGGACGGTCAAGAAGTCCTATGGACGGTCAAGAGGTCCTATGGATGGTCAAGAAGTCCTTAGGACGGTCTAGAAGTCCTATGGACGATCAAGAAGTCCTATGGACGGTAAAGAAGTCCTTAGGACGGTCAAGAAGTACTTTGGACGGTCTTGAAGTTCTATGGACGGTCAAGAAGTCCTTAGGATGGTCAAGAAGTACTAAGGACGGTCAAGAAGTCCTTAGGACGGTAAAGAAGTCCTTAGGACGGTCAAGAAGTCCTTAGGACGGTCAAGAAGTCCTTAGGACGGTCAAGAGGTCCTATGGACGGTCAAGAAGTCCTAAGGACGGTCAAGAAGTCTTTAGGACGGTCAAGAAGTCCTTAGGACGGTCAAGAAGTCCTTAGGACGGTCAAGAGGTCCTATGGACTGTCAAGAAGTCCTAAGGACAGTCAAGAAGTCCTTATGACGGTCAAGAAGTCCTTTGGACGAACAAGAAGTCTTTAGGACGGTGATGTAGTCATTAGTACGGTAAAGAAGCCCTTAGGACGGTCAAGAAGTCCTTAGGACGGTCAAGAAGTACTTTGAACGGTCTTGAAGTTCTATGGACGGTCAAGAAGTCCTTAGGATGGTCAAGAAGTACTAGTGACGGTCAAAAAGTCCTTAGGACGGTCAAGAAGTCCTTAGGACGGTCAAGAAGTCCTTAGGACGGTCAAGAAGTCCTTAGGACGGTCAAGAGGTCCTTAGGACGGTCAAGAAGTCCTAAGGACGGTCAAGAAGTCCTTAGAACGCTCAAGAAGTCCTTAGGACGGTCAAGAAGTCTTTAGGACGGTCTAGAAGTCCTTAGGACGGTCTAGAGGTCTTTAGGACGGTCAAGAAGTCCTTAGGACGGTCAAGAAGTACTTTGGACGGTCTTAAAGTTCTATGGACGGTCAAGAAGTCCTTAGGACGGTAAAGAAGTCCTTAGGACGGTCAAGAAGTCCTTAGGACGGTCAAAAAGTCATTTGTACGGTCAATAAGTCTTTAGGACGGTCAAGAAGTCCTTAGGACGGTCAAGAAGTGCTAAGGACGCTCAAGAAGTCCTTAGTACGGTCACGAAGTCTTAAGGACGGTCAAGAAGTCTTTAGGACGGTCAAGAAGTCTTTAGGACGGTCAAGAAGTCCTTAGGACGGTCAAGAGGTCCTATGGACAGTCAAGAAGTCCTAAGGACGGTCAAGAAGTCTTTAGGACGGTCAAGAAGTCCTTAGGACGGTCAAGAGGTCTTTAGGACGGTCAAGAAGTCTTTAGGACGGTCAAGAAGTTATCAGGACGGTCTTGAAGTTCTATGGACGGTCAAGAAGTCCTTAGGACTGTCAAGAAGTCCTAAGGACGGTCAAGAAGTCCTAAGGACGGTCAAGAAGTCCTATGGACGGTCAAGAAGTCCTTTGAATGGTCAAGAAGTCTTTAGGACGGTCATGTATTCATTAGAACGGTCAAGAAGTCCTTAGGACGGTCAAGAAGTACTTAGGACGGTCAAGAAGTCTTTAGGACGGTCAAGAAGTTCTCAGGACGGCCAAGAAGTCTTTAGGACGGTCATAAAGTCCTAAGGACGGTCAAGAAATGCTAAGGACGGTCAAGAAGTCCTATGGACGGTCAAGAGGTCCTATGGATGGTCAAGAAGTCCTGAGGACGGTCTAGAAGTCCTATGGACGATCAAGAAGTCCTATGGACGGTAAAGAAGTCCTTAGGACGGTCAAGAAGTACTTTGGACGGTCTTGAAGTTCTATGGACGGTCAAGAAGTCCTTAGGATGGTCAAGAAGTACTAAGGACGGTCAAGAAGTCCTTAGGACGGTAAAGAAGTCCTTAGGACGGTCAAGAAGTCCTTAGGACGGTCAAGAAGTCCTTAGGACGGTCAAGAGGTCCTATGGACGGTCAAGAAGTCCTAAGGACGGTCAAGAAGTCTTTAGGACGGTCAAGAAGTCCTTAGGAAGGTCAAGAAGTACTTAGGACGGTCAAGAGGTCCTATGGACTGTCAAGAAGTCCTAAGGACAGTCAAGAAGTCCTTATGACGGTCAAGAAGTCCTATGGACGGTCAAGAAGTCCTTTGGATGGTCAAGAAGTACTTAGGACGGTCAAGAAGTCTTTAGGACGGTCAAGAAGTTCTCAGGACGGCCAAGAAGTCTTTAGGACGGTCATAAAGTCCTAAGGACGGTCAAGAAATGCTAAGGACGGTCAAGAAGTCCTATGGACGGTCAAGAGGTCCTATGGATGGTCAAGAAGTCCTTAGGACGGTCTAGAAGTCCTATGGACGATCAAGAAGTCCTATGGACGGTAAAGAAGTCCTTAGGACGGTCAAGAAGTACTTTGGACGGTCTTGAAGTTCTATGGACGGTCAAGAAGTCCTTAGGATGGTCAAGAAGTACTAAGGACGGTCAAGAAGTCCTTAGGACGGTAAAGAAGTCCTTAGGACGGTCAAGAAGTCCTTAGGACGGTCAAGAAGTCCTAAGGACGGTCAAGAAGTCCTTAGAACGCTCAAGAAGTCCTTAGGACGGTCAAGAAGTCTTTAGGACGGTCTAGAAGTCCTTAGGACGGTCTAGAGGTCTTTAGGACGGTCAAGAAGTCCTTAGGACGGTCAAGAAGTACTTTGGACGGTCTTAAAGTTCTATGGACGGTCAAGAAGTCCTTTGGACGGTCAAGAAGTCCTAAGGACGGTCAAGAAGTCCTTAGGACGGTCAAAAAGTCATTTGTACGGTCAATAAGTCTTTAGGACGGTCAAGAAGTCCTTAGGACGGTCAAGAAGTGCTAAGGACGCTCAAGAAGTCCTTAGTACGGTCACGAAGTCTTAAGGACGGTAAAGAAGTCTTTAGGACGGTCAAGAAGTCTTTAGGACGGTCAAGAAGTCCTTAGGACGGTCAAGAGGTCCTATGGACAGTCAAGAAGTCCTAAGGACGGTCAAGAAGTCTTTAGGACGGTCAAGAAGTCCTTAGGATGGTCAAGAGGTCTTTAGGACGGTCAAGAAGTCTTTAGGACGGTCAAGAAGTACTCAGAACGGTCTTGAAGTTCTATGGACGGTCAAGAAGTCCGTAGGACTGTCAAGAAGTCCTAAGGACGGTCAAGAAGTCCTAAGGACGGTCAAGAAGTCCTTAGGATGGTCAAGAAGTACTAAGGACGGTCAAGAAGTCCTTAGGACGGTCAAGAAGTCATTAGGACGGTCAAGAAGACCTTAGGACGGTCAATAAGTCCTTAGGACGGTCAAGAAGTCCTTAGGACGGTCTAGAAGTCTTTTGGACGGTCAAGAAGTCCTTAGGACGGTCAAGAAGTACTTTGGACGGTCTAGAAGTCCTTAGGACAGTCAAGAAGTCCTAAGGACGGTCAAGAAGTCCTTAGAACGCTCAAGAAGTCCTTAGGACGGTCAAGAAGTCTTTAGGACGGTCTAGAAGTCCTTAGGACGGTCTAGAGGTCTTTAGGACGGTCAAGAAGTCCTTAGGAGGGTCAAGAAGTACTTTGGACGGTCTTAAAGTTCTATGGACGGTCAAGAAGTCCTTTGGACGGTCAAGAAGTCCTAAGGACGGTCAAGAAGTCCTTAGGACGGTCAAAAAGTCATTTGTACGGTCAATAAGTCTTTAGGACGGTCAAGAAGTCCTTAGGACGGTCAAGAAGTGCTAAGGACGCTCAAGAAGTCCTTAGTACGGTCACGAAGTCTTAAGGACGGTCAAGAAGTCTTTAGGACGGTCAAGAAGTCTTTAGGACGGTCAAGAAGTCCTTAGGACGGTCAAGAGGTCCTATGGACAGTCAAGAAGTCCTAAGGACGGTCAAGAAGTCTTTAGGACGGTCAAGAAGTCCTTAGGACGGTCAAGAGGTCTTTAGGACGGTCAAGAAATCTTTAGGACGGTCAAGAAGTACTCAGGACGGTCTTGAAGTTCTATGGACGGTCAAGAAGTCCTTAGGACTGTCAAGAAGTCCTAAGGACGGTCAAGAAGTCCTAAGGACGGTCAAGAAGTCCTTAGGACGGTCAAGAAGTCCTTAGGACAGTAAAGAAGTCCTTAGGACGGTCAAGAAGTCCTTAGGACGGTCAAGAAGTCCTTAGGACGGTTAAGAAGTCCTTAGGACGGTCAAGAAGTCCTTAGGACGGTCAAGAAGTCCTTAGGACGGTCAAGAGGTCCTATGGACTGTCAAGAAGTCCTAAGGACAGTCAAGAAGTCCTTATGACGGTCAAGAAGTCCTTTGGACGGTCAAGAAGTCTTTAGGACGGTCATGTAGTCATTAGTACGGTCAAGAAGCCCTTAAGACGGTCAAGAAGTCCTTAGGACGGTCAAGAAGTACTTTGGACGGTCTTGAAGTTCTATGGAAGGTCAAGAAGTCCTTAGGATGGTCAAGAAGTACTAAGGACGGTCAAGAAGTCCTTAGGACGGTCAAGAAGTCCTTAAGACGGTCAAGAAGTCCTTAGGACGGTCAAGAAGTCCTTAGGACGGTCAAGAGGTCCTATGGACGGTCAAGAAGTCCTAAGGACGGTCAAGAAGTCTTTAGGACGGTCAAGAAGTCCTTAGGACGGTCAAGAAAAACTTAGAACGGTCTTGAAGTTCTATGGACGGTCAGAGGTCCTTAGGACGGTCAAGAAGTTTTTAGGACGGTCATGTAGTCATTAGGACGGTCAAGAAGTCCTTAGGACGGTCAAGAATTCCTAAGGACGGTCAAGAAGTACTTAGGACGGTCTTGAAGTTATATGGACGGTCAAGAAGTCATTAGGACGGTCAAGAAGTCCTAAGGACGGTCAAGAAGTCCTAAGGACGGTCAAGAAGTCCTTAGGAAGGTCAAGAAGTACTTAGGACGGTCAAGAGGTCCTATGGACTGTCAAGAAGTCCTAAGGACGGTCAAGAAGTCCTTATGACGGTCAAGAAGTCCTATGGACGGTCAAGAAGTCCTTTGGATGGTCAAGAAGTCTTTAGGACGGTCATGTATTCATTAGAACGGTCAAGAAGTCCTTAGGACGGTCAAGAAGTACTTAGGACGGTCAAGAAGTCTTTAGGACGGTCAAGAAGTTCTCAGGACGGCCAAGAAGTCTTTAGGACGGTCATAAAGTCCTAAGGACGGTCAAGAAATGCTAAGGACGGTCAAGAGGTCCTATGGATGGTCAAGAAGTCCTTAGGACGGTCAAGAAGTACTTTGGACGGTCTTGAAGTTCTATGGACGGTCAAGAAGTCCTTAGGATGGTCAAGAAGTACTAAGGACGGTCAAGAAGTCCTTAGGACGGTAAAGAAGTCCTTAGGACGGTCAAGAAGTCCTTAGGACGGTCAAGAAGTACTTTGAACGGTCTTGAAGTTCTATGGACGGTCAAGAAGTCCTTAGGATGGTCAAGAAGTACTAGTGACGGTCAAAAAGTCCTTAGGACGGTCAAGAAGTCCTTAGGACGGTCAAGAAGTCCTTAGGACGGTCAAGAAGTCCTTAGGACGGTCAAGAGGTCCTTAGGACGGTCAAGAAGTCCTAAGGACGGTCAAGAAGTCCTTAGAACGCTCAAGAAGTCCTTAGGACGGTCAAGAAGTCTTTAGGACGGTCTAGAAGTCCTTAGGACGGTCTAGAGGTCTTTAGGACGGTCAAGAAGTCCTTAGGACGGTCAAGAAGTACTTTGGACGGTCTTAAAGTTCTATGGACGGTCAAGAAGTCCTTAGGACGGTAAAGAAGTCCTTAGGACGGTCAAGAAGTCCTTAGGACGGTCAAAAAGTCATTTGTACGGTCAATAAGTCTTTAGGACGGTCAAGAAGTCCTTAGGACGGTCAAGAAGTGCTAAGGACGCTCAAGAAGTCCTTAGTACGGTCACGAAGTCTTAAGGACGGTCAAGAAGTCTTTAGGACGGTCAAGAAGTCTTTAGGACGGTCAAGAAGTCCTTAGGACGGTCAAGAGGTCCTATGGACAGTCAAGAAGTCCTAAGGACGGTCAAGAAGTCTTTAGGACGGTCAAGAAGTCCTTAGGACGGTCAAGAGGTCTTTAGGACGGTCAAGAAGTCTTTAGGACGGTCAAGAAGTACTCAGGACGGTCTTGAAGTTCTATGGACGGTCAAGAAGTCCTTAGGACTGTCAAGAAGTCCTAAGGACGGTCAAGAAGTCCTAAGGACGGTCAAGAAGTCCTATGGACGGTCAAGAAGTCCTTTGAATGGTCAAGAAGTCTTTAGGACGGTCATGTATTCATTAGAACGGTCAAGAAGTCCTTAGGACGGTCAAGAAGTACTTAGGACGGTCAAGAAGTCTTTAGGACGGTCAAGAAGTTCTCAGGACGGCCAAGAAGTCTTTAGGACGGTCATAAAGTCCTAAGGACGGTCAAGAAATGCTAAGGACGGTCAAGAAGTCCTATGGACGGTCAAGAGGTCCTATGGATGGTCAAGAAGTCCTGAGGACGGTCTAGAAGTCCTATGGACGATCAAGAAGTCCTATGGACGGTAAAGAAGTCCTTAGGACGGTCAAGAAGTACTTTGGACGGTCTTGAAGTTCTATGGACGGTCAAGAAGTCCTTAGGATGGTCAAGAAGTACTAAGGACGGTCAAGAAGTCCTTAGGACGGTAAAGAAGTCCTTAGGACGGTCAAGAAGTCCTTAGGACGGTCAAGAAGTCCTTAGGACGGTCAAGAGGTCCTATGGACGGTCAAGAAGTCCTAAGGACGGTCAAGAAGTCTTTAGGACGGTCAAGAAGTCCTTAGGAAGGTCAAGAAGTACTTAGGACGGTCAAGAGGTCCTATGGACTGTCAAGAAGTCCTAAGGACAGTCAAGAAGTCCTTATGACGGTCAAGAAGTCCTATGGACGGTCAAGAAGTCCTTTGGATGGTCAAGAAGTCTTTAGGACGGTCATGTATTCATTAGAACGGTCAAGAAGTCCTTAGGACGGTCAAGAAGTACTTAGGACGGTCAATAAGTCTTTAGGACGGTCAAGAAGTTCTCAGGACGGCCAAGAAGTCTTTAGGACGGTCATAAAGTCCTAAGGACGGTCAAGAAATGCTAAGGACGGTCAAGAAGTCCTATGGACGGTCAAGAGGTCCTTAGGACGGTCTAGAAGTCCTATGGACGATCAAGAAGTCCTATGGACGGTAAAGAAGTCCTTAGGACGGTCAAGAAGTACTTTGGACGGTCTTGAAGTTCTATGGACGGTCAAGAAGTCCTTAGGATGGTCAAGAAGTACTAAGGACGGTCAAGAAGTCCTTAGGACGGTAAAGAAGTCCTTAGGACGGTCAAGAAGTCCTTAGGACGGTCAAGAAGTCCTTAGGACGGTCAAGAGGTCCTATGGACGGTCAAGAAGTCCTAAGGACGGTCAAGAAGTCTTTAGGACGGTCAAGAAGTCCTGAGGACGGTCAAGAAGTCCTTAGGACGGTCAAGAGGTCCTATGGACTGTCATGAAGTCCTAAGGACAGTCAAGAAGTCCTTATGACGGTCAAGAAGTCCTTTGGACGAACAAGAAGTCTTTAGGACGGTCATGTAGTCATTAGTACGGTCAAGAAGCCCTTAGGACGGTCAAGAAGTCCTTAGGACGGTCAAGAAGTACTTTGAACGGTCTTGAAGTTCTATGGACGGTCAAGAAGTCTTTAGGACGGTCAAGAAGTCTTTAGGACGGTCAAGAAGTCCTTAGGACGGTCAAGAGGTCCTATGGACAGTCAAGAATTCCTAAGGACGGTCAAGAAGTCTTTAGGACGGTCAAGAAGTCCTTAGGACGGTCAAGAAGTCCTAAGGACGGTCAAGAAGTCCTTAGAACGCTCAAGAAGTCCTTAGGACGGTCAAGAAGTCTTTAGGACGGTCTAGAAGTCCTTAGGACGGTCTAGAGGTCTTTAGGACGGTCAAGAAGTCCTTAGGGCGGTCAAGAAGTACTTTGGACGGTCTTAAAGTTCTATGGACGGTCAAGAAGTCCTTTGGACGGTCAAGAAGTCCTAAGGACGGTCAAGAAGTCCTTAGGACGGTCAAAAAGTCATTTGTACGGTCAATAAGTCTTTAGGACGGTCAAGAAGTCCTTAGGACGGTCAAGAAGTGCTAAGGACGCTCAAGAAGTCCTTAGTACGGTCACGAAGTCTTAAGGACGGTCAAGAAGTCTTTAGGACGGTCAAGAAGTCCTTAGAACGCTCAAGAAGTCCTTAGGACGGTCAAGAAGTCTTTAGGACGGTCTAGAAGTCCTTAGGACGGTCTAGAGGTCTTTAGGACGGTCAAGAAGTCCTTAGGACGGTCAAGAAGTACTTTGGACGGTCTTAAAGTTCTATGGACGGTCAAGAAGTCCTTAGGACGGTAAAGAAGTCCTTAGGACGGTCAAGAAGTCCTTAGGACGGTCAAAAAGTCATTTGTACGGTCAATAAGTCTTTAGGACGGTCAAGAAGTCCTTAGGACGGTCAAGAAGTGCTAAGGACGCTCAAGAAGTCCTTAGTACGGTCACGAAGTCTTAAGGACGGTCAAGAAGTCTTTAGGACGGTCAAGAAGTCTTTAGGACGGTCAAGAAGTCCTTAGGACGGTCAAGAGGTCCTATGGACAGTCAAAAAGTCCTAAGGACGGTCAAGAAGTCTTTAGGACGGTCAAGAAGTCCTTAGGACGGTCAAGAGGTCTTTAGGACGGTCAAGAAGTCTTTAGGACGGTCAAGAAGTACTCAGGACGGTCTTGAAGTTCTATGGACGGTCAAGAAGTCCTTAGGACTGTCAAGAAGTCCTTAGGACTGTCAAGAAGTCCTAAGGACGGTCAAGAAGTCCTAAGGACGGTCAAGAAGTCCTATGGACGGTCAAGAAGTCCTTTGAATGGTCAAGAAGTCTTTAGGACGGTCATGTATTCATTAGAACGGTCAAGAAGTCCTTAGGACGGTCAAGAAGTACTTAGGACGGTCAAGAAGTCTTTAGGACGGTCAAGAAGTTCTCAGGACGGCCAAGAAGTCTTTAGGACGGTCATAAAGTCCTAAGGACGGTCAAGAAATGCTAAGGACGGTCAAGAAGTCCTATGGACGGTCAAGAGGTCCTATGGATGGTCAAGAAGTCCTGAGGACGGTCTAGAAGTCCTATGGACGATCAAGAAGTCCTATGGACGGTAAAGAAGTCCTTAGGACGGTCAAGAAGTACTTTGGACGGTCTTGAAGTTCTATGGACGGTCAAGAAGTCCTTAGGATGGTCAAGAAGTACTAAGGACGGTCAAGAAGTCCTTAGGACGGTAAAGAAGTCCATAGGACGGTCAAGAAGTCCTTAGGACGGTCAAGAAGTCCTTAGGACGGTCAAGAGGTCCTATGGACGGTCAAGAAGTCCTAAGGACGGTCAAGAAGTCTTTAGGACGGTCAAGAAGTCCTTAGGAAGGTCAAGAAGTACTTAGGACGGTCAAGAGGTCCTATGGACTGTCAAGAAGTCCTAAGGACAGTCAAGAAGTCCTTATGACGGTCAAGAAGTCCTATGGACGGTCAAGAAGTCCTTTGGATGGTCAAGAAGTCTTTAGGACGGTCATGTATTCATTAGAACGGTCAAGAAGTCCTTAGGACGGTCAAGAAGTACTTAGGACGGTCAATAAGTCTTTAGGACGGTCAAGAAGTTCTCAGGACGGCCAAGAAGTCTTTAGGACGGTCATAAAGTCCTAAGGACGGTCAAGAAATGCTAAGGACGGTCAAGAAGTCCTATGGACGGTCAAGAGGTCCTTAGGACGGTCTAGAAGTCCTATGGACGATCAAGAAGTCCTATGGACGGTAAAGAAGTCCTTAGGACGGTCAAGAAGTACTTTGGACGGTCTTGAAGTTCTATGGACGGTCAAGAAGTCCTTAGGATGGTCAAGAAGTACTAAGGACGGTCAAGAAGTCCTTAGGACGGTAAAGAAGTCCTTAGGACGGTCAAGAAGTCCTTAGGACGGTCAAGAAGTCCTTAGGACGGTCAAGAGGTCCTATGGACGGTCAAGAAGTCCTAAGGACGGTCAAGAAGTCTTTAGGACGGTCAAGAAGTCCTTAGGACGGTCAAGAAGTCCTTAGGACGGTCAAGAGGTCCTATGGACTGTCAAGAAGTCCTAAGGACAGTCAAGAAGTCCTTATGACGGTCAAGAAGTCCTTTGGACGAACAAGAAGTCTTTAGGACGGTCATGTAGTCATTAGTACGGTCAAGAAGCCCTTAGGACGGTCAAGAAGTCCTTAGGACGGTCAAGAAGTACTTTGAACGGTCTTGAAGTTCTATGGACGGTCAAGAAGTCCTTAGGATGGTCAAGAAGTACTAATGACGGTCAAAAAGTCCTTAGGACGGTCAAGAAGTCCTTAGGACGGTCAA
Source organism: Brachionus asplanchnoidis (assembly GCA_025491095.1). Taxonomy (NCBI): domain Eukaryota; kingdom Metazoa; phylum Rotifera; class Eurotatoria; order Ploima; family Brachionidae; genus Brachionus; species Brachionus asplanchnoidis. The sequence goes on from JAILYF010000146.1 coordinate 71,630, forward strand.
GAAGTCCTTAGGACGGTCAAGAAGTCCTTAGGACGGTCAAGAGGTCCTTAGGACGGTCAAGAAGTCCTAAGGACGGTCAAGAAGTCCTTAGAACGCTCAAGAAGTCCTTAGGACGGTCAAGAAGTCTTTAGGACGGTCTAGAAGTCCTTAGGACGGTCTAGAGGTCTTTAGGACGGTCAAGAAGTCCTTAGGACGGTCAAGAAGTACTTTGGACGGTCTTAAAGTTCTATGGACGGTCAAGAAGTCCTTTGGACGGTCAAGAAGTCCTAAGGACGGTCAAGAAGTCCTTAGGACGGTCAATAAGTCTTTAGGACGGTCAAGAAGTCCTTAGGACGGTCAAGAAGTGCTAAGGACGCTCAAGAAGTCCTTAGTACGGTCACGAAGTCTTAAGGACGGTCAAGAAGTCTTTAGGACGGTCAAGAAGTCTTTAGGACGGTCAAGAAGTCCTTAGGACGGTCAAGAGGTCCTATGGACAGTCAAGAAGTCCTAAGGACGGTCAAGAAGTCTTTAGGACGGTCAAGAAGTCCTTAGGACGGTCAAGAGGTCTTTAGGACGGTCAAGAAGTCTTTAGGACGGTCAAGAAGTACTCAGAACGGTCTTGAAGTTCTATGGACGGTCAAGAAGTCCGTAGGACTGTCAAAAAGTCCTAAGGACGGTCAAGAAGTCCTAAGGTCGGTCAAGAAGTCCTTAGGATGGTCAAGAAGTACTAAGGACGGTCAAGAAGTCCTTAGGACGGTAAAGAAGTCCTTAGGACGGTCAAGAAGTCCTAAGGACGGTCAAGAAGTCCTTAGGACGGTCAAGAGGTCCTATGGACGGTCAAGAAGTCCTAAGGACGGTCAAGAAGTCTTTAGGACGGTCAAGAAGTCCTTAGGACGGTCAAGAAGTCCTTAGGACGGTCAAGAGGTCCTATGGACTGTCAAGAAGTCCTTTGGACAGTCAAGAAGTCCTTTGGACGAACAAGAAGTGCTTAGGACGGTAAAGAGGTCCTTAGGACGGTCAAGAAGTCCTTAGGACGGTCAAGAAGTCCTTAGGACGGTCAAGAGGTCCTATGGACGGTCAAGAAGTCCTAAGGACGGTCAAGAAGTCTTTAGGACGGTCAAGAAGTCCTTAGAACGGTCAAGAAGTCCTTAGGACGGTCAAGAGGTCCTATGGACTGTCAAGAAGTCCTAAGGAGGTCAAGAAGTACTTTGGACGGTCTTAAAGTTCTATGGACGGTCAAGAAGTCCTTTGGACGGTCAAGAAGTCCTAAGGACGGTCAAGAAGTCCTTAGGACGGTCAAAAAGTCATTTGTACGGTCAATAAGTCTTTAGGACGGTCAAGAAGTCCTTAGGACGGTCAAGAAGTGCTAAGGACGCTCAAGAAGTCCTTAGTACGGTCACGAAGTCTTAAGGACGGTCAAGAAGTCTTTAGGACGGTCAAGAAGTCTTTAGGACGGTCAAGAAGTCCTTAGGACGGTCAAGAGGTCCTATGGACAGTCAAGAAGTCCTAAGGACGGTCAAGAAGCCTTTAGGACGGTCAAGAAGTCCTTAGGACGGTCAAGAGGCCTTTAGGACGGTCAAGAAGTCTTTAGGACGGTCAAGAAGTACTCAGGACGGTCTTGAAGTTCTATGGACGGTCAAGAAGTCCTTAGGACTGTCAAGAAGTCCTAAGGACGGTCAAGAAGTCCTAAGGACGGTCAAGAAGTCCTTAGGATGGTCAAGAAGTACTAAGGACGGTCAAGAAGTCCTTAGGACGGTAAAGAAGTCCTTAGGACGGTCAAGAAGTCCTTAGGACGGTCAAGAAGTCCTTAGGACGGTCAAGAAGTCCTTAGGACGGTCAAGAGGTCCTATGGACGGTCAAGAAGTCCTAAGGACGGTCAAGAAGTCTTTAGGACGGTCAAGAAGTCCTTAGGACGGTCAAGAAGTCCTAAGGACGGTCAAAAGGTCCTATTGACTGTCAAGAAGTCCTAAGGACAGTCAAGAAGTCCTTATGACGGTCAAGAAGTCCTTTGAACGAACAAGAAGTCTTTAGGACGGTCATGTAGTCATTAGTACGGTCAAGAAGCCCTTAGGACGGTCAAGAAGTCCTTAGGACGGTCAAGAAGTACTTTGAACGGTCTTGAAGTTCTATGGACGGTCAAGAAGTCCTTAGGATGGTCAAGAAGTACTAATGACGGTCAAAAAGTCCTTAGGACGGTCAAGAAGTCCTTAGGACGGTCAAGAAGTCCTTAGGACGGTCAAGAAGTCCTTAGGACGGTCAAGAGGTCCTTAGGACGGTCAAGAAGTCCTAAGGACGGTCAAGAAGTCCTTAGAACGCTCAAGAAGTCCTTAGGACGGTCAAGAAGTCTTTAGGACGGTCTAGAAGTCCTTAGGACGGTCTAGAGGTCTTTAGGACGGTCAAGAAGTCCTTAGGACGGTCAAGAAGTACTTTGGACGGTCTTAAAGTTCTATGGACGGTCAAGAAGTCCTTTGGACGGTCAAGAAGTCCTAAGGACGGTCAAGAAGTCCTTAGGACGGTCAAAAAGTCATTTGTACGGTCAATAAGTCTTTAGGACGGTCAAGAAGTCCTTAGGACGGTCAAGAAGTGCTAAGGACGCTCAAGAAGTCCTTAGTACGGTCACGAAGTCTTAAGGACGGTCAAGAAGTCTTTAGGACGGTCAAGAAGTCTTTAGGACGGTCAAGAAGTCCTTAGGACGGTCAAGAGGTCCTATGGACAGTCAAGAAGTCCTAAGGACGGTCAAGAAGTCTTTAGGACGGTCAAGAAGTCCTTAGGACGGTCAAGAGGTCTTTAGGACGGTCAAGAAGTCTTTAGGACGGTCAAGAAGTCCTTAGGACGGTCAAGAAGTACTTTGAACGGTCTTGAAGTTCTATGGACGGTCAAGAAGTCCTTAGGATGGTCAAGAAGTACTAATGACGGTCAAAAAGTCCTTAGGACGGTCAAGAAGTCCTTAGGACGGTCAAGAAGTCCTTAGGACGGTCAAGAAGTCCTTAGGACGGTCAAGAGGTCCTTAGGACGGTCAAGAAGTCCTAAGGACGGTCAAGAAGTCCTTAGAACGCTCAAGAAGTCCTTAGGACGGTCAAGAAGTCTTTAGGACGGTCTAGAAGTCCTTAGGACGGTCTAGAGGTCTTTAGGACGGTCAAGAAGTCCTTAGGACGGTCAAGAAGTACTTTGGACGGTCTTAAAGTTCTATGGACGGTCAAGAAGTCCTTTGGACGGTCAAGAAGTCCTAAGGACGGTCAAGAAGTCCTTAGGACGGTCAAAAAGTCATTTGTACGGTCAATAAGTCTTTAGGACGGTCAAGAAGTCCTTAGGACGGTCAAGAAGTGCTAAGGACGCTCAAGAAGTCCTTAGTACGGTCACGAAGTCTTAAGGACGGTCAAGAAGTCTTTAGGACGGTCAAGAAGTCTTTAGGACGGTCAAGAAGTCCTTAGGACGGTCAAGAGGTCCTATGGACAGTCAAGAAGTCCTAAGGACGGTCAAGAAGTCTTTAGGACGGTCAAGAAGTCCTTAGGACGGTCAAGAGGTCTTTAGGACGGTCAAGAAGTCTTTAGGACGGTCAAGAAGTACTCAGGACGGTCTTGAAGTTCTATGGACGGTCAAGAAGTCCTTAGGACTGTCAAGAAGTCCTAAGGACGGTCAAGAAGTCCTAAGGACGGTCAAGAAGTCCTTAGGACGGTCAAGAAGTCTTTAGGACAGTAAAGAAGTCCTTAGGACGGTCAAGAAGTCCTTAGGACGGTCAAGAAGTCCTTAGGACGGTTAAGAAGTCCTTAGGACGGTCAAGAAGTCCTTAGGACGGTCAAGAAGTCCTTAGGACGGTCAAGAGGTCCTATGGACTGTCAAGAAGTCCTAAGGACAGTCAAGAAGTCCTTATGACGGTCAAGAAGTCCTTTGGACGGTCAAGAAGTCTTTAGGACGGTCATGTAGTCATTAGTACGGTCAAGAAGCCCTTAGGACGGTCAAGAAGTCCTTAGGACGGTCAAGAAGTACTTTGGACGGTCTTGAAGTTCTATGGAAGGTCAAGAAGTCCTTAGGATGGTCAAGAAGTACTAAGGACGGTCAAGAAGTCCTTAGGACGGTCAAGAAGTCCTTAAGACGGTCAAGAAGTCCTTAGGACGGTCAAGAAGTCCTTAGGACGCTCAAGAGGTCCTATGGACGGTCAAGAAGTCCTAAGGACGGTCAAGAAGTCTTTAGGACGGTCAAGAAGTCCTTAGGACGGTCAAGAAAAACTTAGAACGGTCTTGAAGTTCTATGGACGGTCAGAGGTCCTTAGGACGGTCAAGAAGTCTTTAGGACGGTCATGTAGTCATTAGGACGGTCAAGAAGTCCTTAGGACGGTCAAGAATTCCTAAGGACGGTCAAGAAGTACTTAGGACGGTCTTGAAGTTATATGGACGGTCAAGAAGTCATTAGGACGGTCAAGAAGTCCTAAGGACGGTCAAGAAGTCCTAAGGACGGTCAAGAAGTCCTTAGGAAGGTCAAGAAGTACTTAGGACGGTCAAGAGGTCCTATGGACTGTCAAGAAGTCCTAAGGACGGTCAAGAAGTCCTTATGACGGTCAAGAAGTCCTATGGACGGTCAAGAAGTCCTTTGGATGGTCAAGAAGTCTTTAGGACGGTCATGTATTCATTAGAACGGTCAAGAAGTCCTTAGGACGGTCAAGAAGTACTTAGGACGGTCAAGAAGTCTTTAGGACGGTCAAGAAGTTCTCAGGACGGCCAAGAAGTCTTTAGGACGGTCATAAAGTCCTAAGGACGGTCAAGAAATCCTAAGGACGGTCAAGAAGTCCTATGGACGGTCAAGAGGTCCTATGGATGGTCAAGAAGTCCTTAGGACGGTCTAGAAGTCCTATGGACGATCAAGAAGTCCTATGGACGGTAAAGAAGTCCTTAGGACGGTCAAGAAGTACTTTGGACGGTCTTGAAGTTCTATGGACGGTCAAGAAGTCCTTAGGATGGTCAAGAAGTACTAAGGACGGTCAAGAAGTCCTTAGGACGGTAAAGAAGTCCTTAGGACGGTCAAGAAGTCCTTAGGACGGTCAAGAAGTCCTTAGGACGGTCAAGAGGTCCTATGGACGGTCAAGAAGTCCTAAGGACGGTCAAGAAGTCTTTAGGACGGTCAAGAAGTCCTTAGGACGGTCAAGAAGTCCTTAGGACGGTCAAGAAGACCTATGGACTGTCAAGAAGTCCTAAGGACAGTCAAGAAGTCCTTATGACGGTCAAGAAGTCCTTTGGACGAACAAGAAGTCTTTAGGACGGTCATATAGTCATTAGTACGGTCAAGAAGCCCTTAGGACGGTCAAGAAGTCCTTAGGACGGTCAAGAAGTACTTTGAACGGTCTTGAAGTTCTATGGACGGTCAAGAAGTCCTTAGGATGGTCAAGAAGTACTAATGACGGTCAAAAAGTCCTTAGGACGGTCAAGAAGTCCTTAGGACGGTCAAGAAGTCCTTAGGACGGTCAAGAAGTCCTTAGGACGGTCAAGAGGTCCTTAGGACGGTCAATAAAAACTTAGAACGGTCTTGAAGTTCTATGGACGGTCAGAGGTCCTTAGGACGGTCAAGAAGTCTTTAGGACGGTCATGTAGTCATTAGGACGGTCAAGAAGTCCTTAGGACGGTCAAGAATTCCTAAGGACGGTCAAGAAGTACTTAGGACGGTCTTGAAGTTCTATTGACGGTCAAGAAGTCCTTAGGACGGTCAAGAAGTCCTAAGGACGGTCAAGAAGTCCTAAGGACGGTCAAGAAGTCCTTAGGAAGGTCAAGAAGTACTTAGGACGGTCAAGAGGTCCTATGGACTGTCAAGAAGTCCTAAGGACGGTCAAGAAGTCCTTATGACGGTCAAGAAGTCCTATGGACGGTCAAGAAGTCCTTTGGATGGTCAAGAAGTCTTTAGGACGGTCATGTATTCATTAGAACGGTCAAGAAGTCCTTAGGACGGTCAAGAAGTACTTAGGACGGTCAAGAAGTCTTTAGGACGGTCAAGAAGTCCTCAGGACGGCCAAGAAGTCTTTAGGACGGTCATAAAGTCCTAAGGACGGTCAAGAAATCCTAAGGACGGTCAAGAAGTCCTATGGACGGTCAAGAGGTCCTATGGATGGTCAAGAAGTCCTTAGGACGGTCTAGAAGTCCTATGGACGATCAAGAAGTCCTATGGACGGTAAAGAGGTCCTATTGACGGTCAAGAAGTCCTTAGGACGGTCAAGAAGTGCTAAGGACGGTCAAGAAGTCCTTAAGACGCTCAAGAAGTCCTTAGGACGGTCAAGAAGTCCTTAGGACGGTCAAGAGGTCCTTAGGACGGTCAATAAAAACTTAGAACGGTCAAGAAGTCATGAGGACGCTCAAGAAGTCCTCAGGACGGTCAAGAAGTCCTTAGGACGGTCAAGAAGTCTTTAGGACGGTCATAAAGTCATTAGGACGGTCAAGAAATCCTAAGGACGGTCAAGAAATCCTATGGACTGTCAAGAGGTCCTATGGATGGTCAAGAAGTCATTACGACGGTCTAGAAGTCCTTAGGACGGTCAAGAAATACTTAGAACGGTCTTGAAGTTCTATGGACGGTCAAGAAGTCCTTAGGACGGTCAAGAAGTCATTAGGACGCTCAAGAAGTCCTTAGGCCGGTCAAGAAGTACTTAGAACGGTCTTGAAGTTCTATGGACGGTCAAGAAGTCCTTAGGACGGTCAAGAAGTCTTATAGACGGTCAAGAAGTCCTTAGGACGGTCAAGAAGTCCTTAGGACGGTCAAGAAGTCCTTAGGACGGTCAAGAGGTCCTATGGACTGTCAAGAAGTCCTGAGGACAGTCAAGAAGTCCTAATGACGGTCAAGAAGTCCTTTGGACGGTCAAGAAGTCTTTAGGACGGTCATGTAGTCATTAGTACGGTCAAGAAGCCCTTAGGACGGTCAAGAAGTCCTTAGGACGGTCAAGAAGTACTTTGAACTGTCTTGAAGTTCTATGGACGGTCAAGAAGTCCTTAGGATGGTCAAGAAGTACTAAGGACGGTCAAGAAGTCCTTAGGACGGTCAAAAAGTCCTTAGGACGGTCAAGAAGTCCTTAGGACGGTCAAGAAGTCCTTAGGACGGTCAAAAGGTCCTAAGGACGGTCAAGAAGTCTTTAGGACGGTCAAGAAGTCTTTAGGACGGTCAATAAAAACTTAGAACGGTCTTGAAGTTCTATGGACGGTCAGAGGTCCTTAGGACGGTCAAGAAGTCTTTAGGACGGTCATGTAGTCATTAGGACGGTCAAGAAGTCCTTAGGACGGTCAAGAATTCCTAAGGACGGTCAAGAAGTCCTTAGGACGGTCAAGAAGTCATTAGGACGCTCAAGAAGTCCTTAGGCCGGTCAAGAAGTACTTAGAACGGTCTTGAAGTTCTATGGACGGTCAAGAAGTCCTTAGGACGGTCAAGAAGTCTTATAGACGGTCAAGAAGTCCTTAGGACGGTCAAGAAGTCCTTAGGACGGTCAAGAAGTCCTTAGGACGGTCAAGAGGTCCTATGGACTGTCAAGAAGTCCTGAGGACAGTCAAGAAGTCCTAATGACGGTCAAGAAGTCCTTTGGACGGTCAAGAAGTCTTTAGGACGGTCATGTAGTCATTAGTACGGTCAAGAAGCCCTTAGGACGGTCAAGAAGTCCTTAGGACGGTCAAGAAGTACTTTGAACTGTCTTGAAGTTCTATGGACGGTCAAGAAGTCCTTAGGATGGTCAAGAAGTACTAAGGACGGTCAAGAAGTCCTTAGGACGGTCAAGAAGTCCTTAGGACGGTCAAGAAGTCCTTAGGACGGTCAAAAGGTCCTAAGGACGGTCAAGAAGTCTTTAGGACGGTCAAGAAGTCTTTAGGACGGTCAATAAAAACTTAGAACGGTCTTGAAGTTCTATGGACGGTCAGAGGTCCTTAGGACGGTCAAGAAGTCTTTAGGACGGTCATGTAGTCATTAGGACGGTCAAGAAGTCCTTAGGACGGTCAAGAATTCCTAAGGACGGTCAAGAAGTACTTAGGACGGTCTTGAAGTTCTATTGACGGTCAAGAAGTCCTTAGGACGGTCAAGAAGTCCTAAGGACGGTCAAGAAGTCCTAAGGACGGTCAAGAAGTCCTTAGGAAGGTCAAGAAGTACTTAGGACGGTCAAGAGGTACTATGGACTGTCAAGAAGTCCTAAGGACGGTCAAGAAGTCCTTATGACGGTCAAGAAGTCCTATGGACGGTCAAGAAGTCCTTTGGATGGTCAAGAAGTCTTTAGGACGGTCATGTATTCATTAGAACGGTCAAGAAGTCCTTAGGACGGTCAAGAAGTACTTAGGACGGTCAAGAAGTCTTTAGGACGGTCAAGAAGTCCTCAGGACGGCCAAGAAGTCTTTAGGACGGTCATAAAGTCCTAAGGACGGTCAAGAAATCCTAAGGACGGTCAAGAAGTCCTATGGACGGTCAAGAGGTCCTATGGATGGTCAAGAAGTCCTTAGGACGGTCTATAAGTCCTATGGACGATCAAGAAGTCCTATGGACGGTAAAGAGGTCCTATTGACGGTCAAGAAGTCCTTAGGACGGTCAAGAAGTGCTAAGGACGGTCAAGAAGTCCTTAAGACGCTCAAGAAGCCCTTAGGACGGTCGAGAAGTCCTTAGGACGGTCAAGAAGCCCTTAGGACGGTCAAGAAGTCCTTAGGATGGTCAAGAAGTCATGAGGACGCTCAAGAAGGCCTCAGGACGGTCAAGAAGTCCTTAGGACGGTCAAGAAGTCTTTAGGACGGTCAAGAAGTACTCAGGACGGTCTTGAAGTTCTATGGACGGTCAAGAAGTCTTTAGGACGGTCATGTAGTCATTAGTACGGTCAAGAAGCCCTTAGGACGGTCAAGAAGTCCTTAGGACGGTCAAGAAGTACTTTGAACGGTCTTGAAGTTCTATGGACGGTCATGAAGTCCTTAGGATGGTCAAGAAGTACTAAGGACGGTCAAGAAGTCCTTAGGACGGTCAAGAAGTCCTTAGGACGGTCAAGAAGTCCTTAGGACGGTCAAGAAGTCCTTAGGACGGTCAAGAGGTCCTATGGACGGTCAAGAAATCCTAAGGACGGTCAAAAAGTCTTTAGGACGGTCAAGAAGTCTTTAGGACGGTCAATAAAAACTTAGAACGGTCTTGAAGTTCTTTGGACGGTCAGAGGTCCTTTGGATGGTCAAGAAGTCTTTAGGACGGTCATGTATTCATTAGAACGGTCAAGAAGTCCTTAGGACGGTCAAGAAGTACTTAGGACGGTCAAGAAGTCTTTAGGACGGTCAAGAAGTCCTCAGGACGGCCAAGAAGTCTTTAGGACGGTAATAAAGTCCTAAGGACGGTCAAGAAGTGCTAAGGACGGTCAAGAAGTCCTTAAGACGCTAAAGAAGCCCTTAGGACGGTCAAGAAGTCCTTAGGACGGTCAAGAAGCCCTTAGGACGGTCAAGAAGTCCTTAGGACGGTCAAGAAGTCATGAGGACGCTCAAGAAGGCCTCAGGACGGTCAAGAAGTCCTTAGGACGGTCAAGAAGTCTTTAGGACGGTCTAGAAGTACTCAGGACGGTCTTGAAGTTCTATGGACGGTCAAGAAGTCTTTAGGACGGTCATGTAGTCATTAGTACGGTCAAGAAGCCCTTAGGACGGTCAAGAAGTCCTTAGGACGGTCAAGAAGTACTTTGAACGGTCTTGAAGTTCTATGGACGGTCAAGAAGTACTTAGGACGGTCTTGAAGTTCTATTGACGGTAAAGAAGTCCTTAGGACGGTCAAGAAGTCCTAAGGACGGTCAAGAAGTCCTAAGGACGGTCAAGAAGTCCTTAGGAAGGTCAAGAAGTACTTAGGACGGTCAAGAGGTACTATGGACTGTCAAGAAGTCCTAAGGACGGTCAAGAAGTCCTTATGACGGTCAAGAAGTCCTATGGACGGTCAAGAAGTCCTTTGGATGGTCAAGAAGTCTTTAGGACGGTCATGTATTCATTAGAACGGTCAAGAAGTCCTTAGGACGGTCAAGAAGTACTTAGGACGGTCAAGAAGTCTTTAGGACGGTCAAGAAGTCCTCAGGACGGCCAAGAAGTCTTTAGGACGGTCATAAAGTCCTAAGGACGGTCAAGAAATCCTAAGGACGGTCAAGAAGTCCTATGGACGGTCTATAAGTCCTATGGACGATCAAGAAGTCCTATGGACGGTAAAGAGGTCCTATTGACGGTCAAGAAGTCCTTAGGACGGTCAAGAAGTGCTAAGGACGGTCAAGAAGTCCTTAAGACGCTCAAGAAGCCCTTAGGACGGTCGAGAAGTCCTTAGGACGGTCAAGAAGCCCTTAGGACGGTCAAGAAGTCCTTAGGACGGTCAAGAAGTCATGAGGACGCTCAAGAAGGCCTCAGGACGGTCAAGAAGTCCTTAGGACGGTCAAGAAGTCTTTAGGACGGTCAAGAAGTACTCAGGACGGTCTTGAAGTTCTATGGACGGTCAAGAAGTCTTTAGGACGGTCATGTAGTCATTAGTACGGTCAAGAAGCCCTTAGGACGGTCAAGAAGTCCTTAGGACGGTCAAGAAGTACTTTGAACGGTCTTGAAGTTCTATGGACGGTCAAGAAGTCCTTAGGATGGTCAAGAAGTACTAAGGACGGTCAAGAAGTCCTTAGGACGGTCAAGAAGTCCTTAGGACGGTCAAGAAGTCCTTAGGACGGTCAAGAAGTCCTTAGGACGGTCAAGAGGTCCTATGGACGGTCAAGAAATCCTAAGGACGGTCAAAAAGTCTTTAGGACGGTCAAGAATTCTTTAGGACGGTCAATAAAAACTTAGAACGGTCTTGAAGTTCTTTGGACGGTCAGAGGTCCTTTGGATGGTCAAGAAGTCTTTAGGACGGTCATGTATTCATTAGAACGGTCAAGAAGTCCTTAGGACGGTCAAGAAGTACTTAGGACGGTCAAGAAGTCTTTAGGACGGTCAAGAAGTCCTCAGGACGGCCAAGAAGTCTTTAGGACGGTAATAAAGTCCTAAGGACGGTCAAGAAGTGCTAAGGACGGTCAAGAAGTCCTTAAGACGCTCAAGAAGCCCTTAGGACGGTCAAGAAGTCCTTAGGACGGTCAAGAAGCCCTTAGGACGGTCAAGAAGTCCTTAGGACGGTCAAGAAGTCATGAGGACGCTCAAGAAGGCCTCAGGACGGTCAAGAAGTCCTTAGGACGGTCAAGAAGTCTTTAGGACGGTCTAGAAGTACTCAGGACGGTCTTGAAGTTCTATGGACGGTCAAGAAGTCTTTAGGACGGTCATGTAGTCATTAGTACGGTCAAGAAGCCCTTAGGACGGTCAAGAAGTCCTTAGGACGGTCAAGAAGTACTTTGAACGGTCTTGAAGTTCTATGGACGGTCAGAGGTCCTTAGAACGGTCAAGAAGTCTTTAGGACGGTCATGTAGTCATTAGGACGGTCAAGAAGTCCTTAGGACGGTCAAGAATTCCTAAGGACGGTCAAGAAGTACTTAGGACGGTCTTGAAGTTCTATTGACGGTCAAGAAGTCCTTAGGACGGTCAAGAAGTCCTAAGGACGGTCAAGAAGTCCTAAAGACGGTCAATAAGTCCTTAGGAAGGTCAAGAAGTACTTAGGACGGTCAAGAGGTACTATGGACTGTCAAGAAGTCCTAAGGACGGTCAAGAAGTCCTTATGACGGTCAAGAAGTCCTATGGACGGTCAAGAAGTCCTTTGGATGGTCAAGAAGTCTTTAGGACGGTCATGTATTCATTAGAACGGTCAAGAAGTCCTTAGGACGGTCAAGAAGTACTTAGGACGGTCAAGAAGTCTTTAGGACGGTCAAGAAGTCCTCAGGACGGCCAAGAAGTCTTTAGGACGGTCATAAAGTCCTAAGGACGGTCAAGAAGTCCTTAGGACGGTCAAGAAGTCCTTAGGACGGTCAAGAAGTCTTTAAGACGGTCAATAAAAACTTAGAACGGTCTTGAAGTTCTATGGACGGTCAGAGGTCCTTAGGACGGTCAAGAAGTCTTTAGGACGGTCATGTAGTCATTAGGACGGTCAAGAAGTCCTTAGGACGGTCAAGAATTCCTAAGGACGGTCAAGAAGTACTTAGGACGGTCTTGAAGTTCTATTGACGGTCAAGAAGTCCTTAGGACGGTCAAGAAGTCCTAAGGACGGTCAAGAAGTCCTAAGGACGGTCAAGAAGTCCTTAGGAAGGTCAAGAAGTACTTAGGACGGTCAAGAGGTACTATGGACTGTCAAGAAGTCCTAAGGACGGTCAAGAAGTCCTTATGACGGTCAAGAAGTCCTATGGACGGTCAAGAAGTCCTTTGGATGGTCAAGAAGTCTTTAGGACGGTCATGTATTCATTAGAACGGTCAAGAAGTCCTTAGGACGGTCAAGAAGTACTTAGGACGGTCAAGAAGTCTTTAGGACGGTCAAGAAGTCCTCAGGACGGCCAAGAAGTCTTTAGGACGGTCATAAAGTCCTAAGGACGGTCAAGAAATCCTAAGGACGGTCAAGAAGTCCTATGGACGGTCAAGAGGTCCTATGGATGGTCAAGAAGTCCTTAGGACGGTCTATAAGTCCTATGGACGATCAAGAAGTCCTATGGACGGTAAAGAGGTCCTATTGACGGTCAAGAAGTCCTTAGGACGGTCAAGAAGTGCTAAGGACGGTCAAGAAGTCCTTAAGACGCTCAAGAAGCCCTTAGGACGGTCAAGAAGTCCTTAGGACGGTCAAGAAGCCCTTAGGACGGTCAAGAAGTCCTTAGGACGGTCAAGAAGTCATGAGGACGCTCAAGAAGGCCTCAGGACGGTCAAAAAGTCCTTAGGACGGTCAAGAAGTCTTTAGGACGGTCAAGAAGTACTCAGGACGGTCTTGAAGTTCTATGGACGGTCAAGAAGTCTTTAGGACGGTCATGTAGTCATTAGTACGGTCAAGAAGCCCTTAGGACGGTCAAGAAGTCCTTAGGACGGTCAAGAAGTACTTTGAACGGTCTTGAAGTTCTATGGACGGTCAAGAAGTCCTTAGGATGGTCAAGAAGTACTAAGGACGGTCAAGAAGTCCTTAGGACGGTCAAGAAGTCCTTAGGACGGTCAAGAAGTCCTTAGGACGGTCAAGAAGTCCTTAGGACGGTCAAGAGGTCCTATGGACGGTCAAGAAATCCTAAGGACGGTCAAAAAGTCTTTAGGACGGTCAAGAAGTCTTTAGGACGGTCAATAAAAACTTAGAACGGTCTTGAAGTTCTATGGACGGTCAGAGGTCCTTAGGACGGTCAAGAAGTCTTTAGGACGGTCATGTAGTCATTAGGACGGTCAAGAAGTCCTTAGGACGGTCAAGAATTCCTAAGGACGGTCAAGAAGTACTTAGGACGGTCTTGAAGTTCTATTGACGGTCAAGAAGTCCTTAGGACGGTCAAAAAATCCTTAAGGACGGTCAAGAAGTCCTAAGGACGGTCAAGAAGTCCTAAGGACGGTCAAGAAGTCCTGAGGAAGGTCAAGAAGTCCTTAGGACGGTCAAGAAGTACTATGGACTGTCAAGAAGTCCTAAGGACGGTCAAGAAGTCCTTATGACGGTCAAGAAGTCCTATGGACGGTCAAGAAGTCCTTTGGATGGTCAAGAAGTCTTTAGGACGGTCATGTATTCATTAGAACGGTCAAGAAGTCTTTAGGACGGTCAAGAAGTCCTCAGGACGGCCAAGAAGTCTTTAGGACGGTCATAAAGTCCTAAGGACGGTCAAGAAATCCTAAGGACGGTCAAGAAGTCCTATGGACGGTCAAGAGGTCCTATGGATGGTCAAGAAGTCCTTAGGACGGTCTATAAGTCCTATGGACGATCAAGAAGTCCTATGGACGGTCAAGAAGTCTTTAGGACGGTCATGTAGTCATTAGGACGGTCAAGAAGTCCTTAGGACGGTCAAGAATTCCTAAGGACGGTCAAGAAGTACTTAGGACGGTCTTGAAGTTCTATTGACGGTCAAGAAGTCCTTAGGACGGTCAAGAAGTCCTAAGGACGGTCAAGAATTCCTAAGGACGGTCAAGAAGTCCTTAGGAAGGTCAAGAAGTACTTAGGACGGTCAAGAGGTACTATGGACTGTCAAGAAGTCCTAAGGACGGTCAAGAAGTCCTTATGACGGTCAAGAAGTCTTTAGGACGGTCATGTATTCATTAGAACGGTCAAGAAGTCCTTAGGACGGTCAAGAAGTACTTAGGACGGTCAAGAAGTCTTTAGGACGGTCAAGAAGTCCTCAGGACGGCCGAGAAGTCTTTAGGACGGTCATAAAGTCCTAAGGACGGTCAAGAAATCCTAAGGACGGTCAAGAAGTCCTATGGACGGTCAAGAGGTCCTATGGATGGTCAAGAAGTCCTTAGGACGGTCTATAAGTCCTATGGACGATCAAGAAGTCCTATGGACGGTAAAGAGGTCCTATTGACGGTCAAGAAGTCCTTAGGACGGTCAAGAAGTGCTAAGGACGGTCAAGAAGTCCTTAAGACGCTCAAGAAGCCCTTAGGACGGTCAAGAAGTCCTTAGGACGGTCAAGAAGCCCTTAGGACGGTCAAGAAGTCCTTAGGACGGTCAAGAAGTCATGAGGACGCTCAAGAAGGCCTAAGGACGGTCAAGAGGTCCTATGGACTGTCAAGAAGTCCTGAGGACAGTCAAGAAGTCCTTATGACGGTCAAGAAGTCCTTTGGACGGTCAAGAAGTCTTTAGGACGGTCATGTAGTCATTAGTACGGTCAAGAAGCCCTTAGGACGGTCAAGAAGTCCTTAGGACGGTCAAGAAGTACTTTGAACGGTCTTGAAGTTCTATGGACGGTCAAGAAGTCCTTAGGATGGTCAAGAAGTACTAAGGACGGTCAAGAAGTCCTTAGGACGGTCAAGAAGTCCTTAGGACGGTCAAGAAGTCCTTAGGACGGTCAAGAAGTCCTTAGGACGGTCAAGAGGTCCTATGGACGGTCAAGAAGTCCTAAGGACGGTCAAGAAGTCTTTAGGACGGTCAAGAAGTCCTTAGGACGGTCAATAAAAACTTAGAACGGTCTTGAAGTTCTATGGACGGTCAGAGGTCCTTAGGACGGTCAAGAAGTCTTTAGGACGGTCATGTAGTCATTAGGACGGTCAAGAAGTCCTTAGGACGGTCAAGAATTCCTAAGGACGGTCAAGAAGTACTTAGGACGGTCTTGAAGTTCTATTGACGGTCAAGAAGTCCTTAGGACGGTCAAGAAGTCCTAAGGACGGTCAAGAAGTCCTAAGGACGGTCAAGAAGTCCATAGGAAGGTCAAGAAGTACTTAGGACGGTCAAGAGGTACTATGGACTGTCAAGAAGTCCTAAGGACGGTCAAGAAGTCCTTTTAACGGTCAAGAAGTCCTATGGACGGTCAAGAAGTCCTTTGGATGGTCAAGAAGTCTTTAGGACGGTCATGTATTCATTAGAACGGTCAAGAAGTCCTTAGGACGGTCAAGAATTACTTAGGACGGTCAAGAAGTCTTTAGGACGGTCAAAAAGTCCTCAGGACGGCCAAGAAGTCTTTAGGACGGTCATAAAGTCCTAAGGACGGTCAAGAAATCCTAAGGACGGTCAAGAAGTCCTATGGACGGTCAAGAGGTCCTATGGATGGTCAAGAAGTCCTTAGGACGGTCTATAAGTCCTATGGACGATCAAGAAGTCCTTTGGACGGTAAAGAGGTCCTATTGACGGTCAAGAAGTCCTTAGGACGGTCAAGAAGTGCTAAGGACGGTCAAGAAGTCCTTAAGACGCTCAAGAAGCCCTTAAGACGGTCACGAAGTCCTTAGGACGGTCAAGAAGCCCTTAGGACGGTCAAGAAGTCCTTAGGACGGTCAAGAAGTCATGAGGACGCTCAAGAAGGCCTCAGGACGGTCAAGAAGTCCTTAGGACGGTCAAGAAGTCTTTAGGACGGTCAAGAAGTACTCAGGACGGTCTTGAAGTTCTATGGACGGCCAAGAAGTCTTTAGGACGGTCATAAAGTCATTAGGACGGTCAAGAAATCCTAAGGACGGTCAAGAAATCCTATGGACTGTCAAGAGGTCCTATGGATGGTCAAGAAGTCATTAGGACGGTCTAGAAGTCCTTAGGACGGTCAAGAAATACTAAGAACGGTCTTGAAGTTCTATGGACGGTCAAGAAGTCGTTAGGACGGTCAAGAAGTCTTATGGACGGTAAAGAGGTCCTATGGACGGTCAAGAAGTCCTAAGGACGGTCAAGAAGTCATTAGGACGCTCAAGAAGTCCTTAGGCCGGTCAAGAAGTACTTAGAACGGTCTTGAAGTTCTATGGACGGTCAAGAAGTCCTTAGGACGGTCAAGAAGTCTTAAGGACGGTCAAGAAGTCCTTAGGACGGTCAAGAAGTCCTTAGGACGGTCAAGAGGTCCTATGGACGGTCAAGAAGTCCTAAGGACGGTCAAGAAGTCATTAGGACGCTCAAGAAGTCCTTAGGCCGGTCAAGAAGTCCTTAGGACGGTCAAGAAGTCTTTAGGACGGTCTTGAAGTTCTATGGACGGTCAAGAAGTCCATAGGACGGTCAAGAAGTCCCTAGGACGGTCAAGAGGTTCTATGGACGGTCAAGAAGTCCTTAGGACGGTCAAGAAGTCCTTAGGACGGCCAAGAAGTCTTTAGGACGGTCAAGAAGCCCTTAGGACGGTCAAGAAGTCCTTAGGACGGTCAAGAAGCCCTTAGGACGGTCAAGAAGTCCTTAGGACGGTCAAGAAGTGATGAGGACGCTCAAGAAGTCCTCAGGACGGTCAAGAAGTCCTTAGGACGGTCAAGAAGTCTTTAGGACGGTCAAGAAGTACTCAACGGTCTTGAAGTTCTATGGACGGCCAAGAAGTCTTTAGGACGGTCATAAAGTCATTAGGACGGTCAAGAAATCCTAAGGACGGTCAAGAAATCCTATGGACTGTCAAGAGGTCCTATGGATGGTCAAGAAGTCATTACGACGGTCTAGAAGTCCTTAGGACGGTCAAAAAATAATTAGAACGGTCTTGAAGTTCTATGGACGGTCAAGAAGTCCTTAGGACGGTCAAGAAGTCTTAAGGACGGTAAAGAGGTCCTATGGACGGTCAAGAAGTCCTTAGGACGGTCAAGAAGTCATTAGGACGCTCAAGAAGTCCTTAGGCCGGTCAAGAAGTACTTAGAACGGTCTTGAAGTTCTATGGACGGTCAAGAAGTCCTTAGGACGGTCAAGAAGTCTTAAGGACGGTCAAGAAGTCCTTAGGACGGTCAAGAAGTCCTAAGGACGGTCAAGAAGTCATTAGGACGCTCAAGAAGTCCTTAGGCCGGTCAAGAAGTCCTTAGGACGGTCAAGAAGTCTTTAGGACGGTCTTGAAGTTCTATGGACGGTCAAGAAGTCCATAGGACGGTCAAGAAGTCCCTAGGACGGTCAAGAGGTTCTATGGACGGTCAAGAAGTCCTTAGGACGGTCAAGAAGTCCTTAGGACGGCCAAGAAGTCTTTAGGACGGTCAAGAAGCCCTTAGGACGGTCAAGAAGTCCTTAGGACGGTCAAGAAGCCCTTAGGACGGTCAAGAAGTCCTTAGGACGGTCAAGAAGTGATGAGGACGCTCAAGAAGTCCTCAGGACGGTCAAGAAGTCCTTAGGACGGTCAAGAAGTCTTTAGGACGGTCAAGAAGTACTCAACGGTCTTGAAGTTCTATGGACGGCCAAGAAGTCTTTAGGACGGTCATAAAGTCATTAGGACGGTCAAGAAATCCTAAGGACGGTCAAGAAATCCTATGGACTGTCAAGAGGTCCTATGGATGGTCAAGAAGTCATTACGACGGTCTAGAAGTCCTTAGGACGGTCAAAAAATACTTAGAACGGTCTTGAAGTTCTATGGACGGTCAAGAAGTCCTTAGGACGGTCAAGAAGTCTTAAGGACGGTAAAGAGGTCCTATGGACGGTCAAGAAGTCCTTAGGACGGTCAAGAAGTCATTAGGACGCTCAAGAAGTCCTTAGGCCGGTCAAGAAGTACTTAGAACGGTCTTGAAGTTCTATGGACGGTCAAGAAGTCCTTAGGACGGTCAAGAAGTCTTAAGGACGGTCAAGAAGTCCTTAGGACGGTCAAGAAGTCTTAAGGACGGTCAAGAAGTCCTTAGGACGGTCAAGAAGTCCTTAGGACGGTCAAGAAGTCCTTAGGACGGTCAAGAGGTCCTATGGACTGTCAAGAAGTCCTAAGGACAGTCAAGAAGTCCTTATGACGGTCAAGAAGTCCTTTAGACGGTCAAGAAGTCTTTAGGACGGTCAAGTAGTCATTAGTACGGTCAAGAAGCCCTTAGGACGGTCAAGAAGTCCTTATGACGGTCAAGAAGTACTTTGAACGGTCTTGAAGTTCTATGGACGGTCAAGAAGTCCTTAGGATGGTCAAGAAGTACTAAGGACGGTCAAGAAGTCCTTAGGACGGTCAAGAAGTCCTTAGGACGGTCAAGAAGTCCTTAGGACGGTCAAGAAGTCCTTAGGACGGTCAAGAGGTCCTATGGACGGTCAAGAAGTCCTTAGGACGGTCAAGAAGCCCTTAGGACGGTCAAGAAGTCCTTAGGACGGTCAAGAAGTCATGAGGACGCTCAAGAAGGCCTCAGGACGGTCAAGAAGTCCTTAGGACGGTCAAGAAGTCTTTAGGACGGTCAAGAAGTACTCAGGACGGTCTTGAAGTTCTATGGACGGCCAAGAAGTCTTTAGGACGGTCATAAAGTCATTAGGACGGTCAAGAAATCCTAAGGACGGTCAAGAAATCCAATGGACTGTCAAGAGGTCCTATGGATGGTCAAGAAGTCATTAGGACGGTCTAGAAGTCCTTAGGACGGTCAAGAAATACTAAGAACGGTCTTGAAGTTCTATGGACGGTCAAGAAGTCGTTAGGACGGTCAAGAAGTCTTATGGACGGTAAAGAGGTCCTATGGACGGTCAAGAAGTCCTAAGGACGGTCAAGAAGTCATTAGGACGCTCAAGAAGTCCTTAGGCCGGTCAAGAAGTACTTAGAACGGTCTTGAAGTTCTATGGACGGTCAAGAAGTCCTTAGGACGGTCAAGAAGTCTTAAGGACGGTCAAGAAGTCCTTAGGACGGTCAAGAAGTCCTTAGGACGGTCAAGAGGTCCTATGGACGGTCAAGAAGTCCTAAGGACGGTCAAGAAGTCATTAGGACGCTCAAGAAGTCCTTAGGCCGGTCAAGAAGTCCTTAGGACGGTCAAGAAGTCTTTAGGACGGTCTTGAAGTTCTATGGACGGTCAAGAAGTCCATAGGACGGTCAAGATGTCCTAAGGACGGTCAAGAAGTCCCTAGGACGGTCAAGAGGTTCTATGGACGGTCAAGAAGTCCTTAGGACGGTCAAGAAGTCCTTAGGACGGTCAAGAAGTCCTCAGGACGGCCAAGAAGTCTTTAGGACGGTCAAGAAGCCCTTAGGACGGTCAAGAAGTCCTTAGGACGGTCAAGAAGCCCTTAGGACGGTCAAGAAGTCCTTAGGACGGTCAAGAAGTGATGAGGACGCTCAAGAAGTCCTCAGGACGGTCAAGAAGTCCTTAGGACGGTCAAGAAGTCTTTAGGACGGTCAAGAAGTACTCAACGGTCTTGAAGTTCTATGGACGGCCAAGAAGTCTTTAGGACGGTCATAAAGTCATTAGGACGGTCAAGAAATCCTAAGGACGGTCAAGAAATCCTATGGACTGTCAAGAGGTCCTATGGATGGTCAAGAAGTCATTACGACGGTCTAGAAGTCCTTAGGACGGTCAAAAAATACTTAGAACGGTCTTGAAGTTCTATGGACGGTCAAGAAGTCCTTAGGACGGTCAAGAAGTCTTAAGGACGGTAAAGAGGTCCTATGGACGGTCAAGAAGTCCTTAGGACGGTCAAGAAGTCATTAGGACGCTCAAGAAGTCCTTAGGCCGGTCAAGAAGTACTTAGAACGGTCTTGAAGTTCTATGGACGGTCAAGAAGTCCTTAGGACGGTCAAGAAGTCTTAAGGACGGTCAAGAAGTCCTTAGGACGGTCAAGAAGTCTTAAGGACGGTCAAGAAGTCCTTAGGACGGTCAAGAAGTCCTTAGGACGGTCAAGAAGTCCTTAGGACGGTCAAGAGGTCCTATGGACTGTCAAGAAGTCCTAAGGACAGTCAAGAAGTCCTTATGACGGTCAAGAAGTCCTTTAGACGGTCAAGAAGTCTTTAGGACGGTCAAGTAGTCATTAGTACGGTCAAGAAGCCCTTAGGACGGTCAAGAAGTCCTTATGACGGTCAAGAAGTACTTTGAACGGTCTTGAAGTTCTATGGACGGTCAAGAAGTCCTTAGGATGGTCAAGAAGTACTAAGGACGGTCAAGAAGTCCTTAGGACGGTCAAGAAGTCCTTAGGACGGTCAAGAAGTCCTTAGGACGGTCAAGAAGTCCTTAGGACGGTCAAGAGGTCCTATGGACGGTCAAGAAGTCCTAAGGACGGTCAAGAAGTCTTTAGGACGGTCAAGAAGTCCTTAGGACGGTCAATAAAAACTTAGAACGGTCTTGAAGTTCTATGGACGGTCAGAGGTCCTTAGGACGGTCAAGAAGTCTTTAGGACGGTCATGTAGTCATTAGGACGGTCAAGAAGTCCTTAGGACGGTCAAGAATTCCTAAGGACGGTCAAGAAGTACTTAGGACGGTCTTGAAGTTCTATTGACGGTCAAGAAGTCCTTAGGACGGTCAAGAAGTCCTAAGGACGGTCAAGAAATCCTAAGGACGGTCAAGAAATCCTATGGACTGTCAAGAGGTCCTATGGATGGTCAAGAAGTCATTATGACGGTCTAGAAGTCCTTAGGACGGTCAAAAAATACTTAGAACGGTCTTGAAGTTCTATGGACGGTCAAGAAGTCCTTAGGACGGTCAAGAAGTCTTAAGGACGGTAAAGAGGTCCTATGGACGGTCAAGAAGTCCTTAGGACGGTCAAGAAGTCATTAGGACGCTCAAGAAGTCCTTAGGCCGGTCAAGAAGTACTTAGAACGGTCTTGAAGTTCTATGGACGGTCAAGAAGTCCTTAGGACGGTCAAGAAGTCTTAAGGACGGTCAAGAAGTCCTTAGGACGGTCAAGAAGTCTTAAGGACGGTCAAGAAGTCCTTAGGACGGTCAAGAAGTCCTAAGGACGGTCAAGAAATCCTAAGGACGGTCAAGAAATCCTATGGACTGTCAAGAGGTCCTATGGATGGTCAAGAAGTCATTACGACGGTCTAGAAGTCCTTAGGACGGTCAAAAAATACTTAGAACGGTCTTGAAGTTCTATGGACGGTCAAGAAGTCTTAAGGACGGTAAAGAGGTCCTATGGACGGTCAAGAAGTCCTTAGGACGGTCAAGAAGTCATTAGGACGCTCAAGAAGTCCTTAGGCCGGTCAAGAAGTACTTAGAACGGTCTTGAAGTTCTATGGACGGTCAAGAAGTCCTTAGGACGGTCAAGAAGTCTTAAGGACGGTCAAGAAGTCCTTAGGACGGTCAAGAAGTCTTAAGGACGGTCAAGAAGTCCTTAGGACGGTCAAGAAGTCCTTAGGACGGTCAAGAAGTCCTTAGGACGGTCAAGAGGTCCTATGGACTGTCAAGAAGTCCTAAGGACAGTCAAGAAGTCCTTATGACGGTCAAGAAGTCCTTTAGACGGTCAAGAAGTCTTTAGGACGGTCATGTAGTCATTAGTACGGTCAAGAAGCCCTTAGGACGGTCAAGAAGTCCTTATGACGGTCAAGAAGTACTTTGAACGGTCTTGAAGTTCTATGGACGGTCAAGAAGTCCTTAGGATGGTCAAGAAGTACTAAGGACGGTCAAGAAGTCCTTAGGACGGTCAAGAAGTCCTTAGGACGGTCAAGAAGTCCTTAGGACGGTCAAGAAGTCCTTAGGACGGTCAAGAGGTCCTATGGACGGTCAAGAAGTCCTAAGGACGGTCAAGAAGTCTTTAGGACGGTCAAGAAGTCGTTAGGACGGTCAAGAAGTCTTATGGACGGTAAAGAGGTCCTATGGACGGTCAAGAAGTCCTAAGGACGGTCAAGAAGTCATTAGGACGCTCAAGAAGTCCTTAGGCCGGTCAAGAAGTACTTAGAACGGTCTTGAAGTTCTATGGACGGTCAAGAAGTCCTTAGGACGGTCAAGAAGTCTTAAGGACGGTCAAGAAGTCCTTAGGACGGTCAAGAAGTCCTTAGGACGGTCAAGAGGTCCTATGGACGGTCAAGAAGTCCTAAGGACGGTCAAGAAGTCATTAGGACGCTCAAGAAGTCCTTAGGCCGGTCAAGAAGTCCTTAGGACGGTCAAGAAGTCTTTAGGACGGTCTTGAAGTTCTATGGACGGTCAAGAAGTCCATAGGACGGTCAAGATGTCCTAAGGACGGTCAAGAAGTCCCTAGGACGGTCAAGAGGTTCTATGGACGGTCAAGAAGTCCTTAGGACGGTCAAGAAGTCCTTAGGACGGTCAAGAAGTCCTCAGGACGGCCAAGAAGTCTTTAGGACGGTCAAGAAGCCCTTAGGACGGTCAAGAAGTCCTTAGGACGGTCAAGAAGCCCTTAGGACGGTCAAGAAGTCCTTAGGACGGTCAAGAAGTGATGAGGACGCTCAAGAAGTCCTCAGGACGGTCAAGAAGTCCTTAGGACGGTCAAGAAGTCTTTAGGACGGTCAAGAAGTACTCAACGGTCTTGAAGTTCTATGGACGGCCAAGAAGTCTTTAGGACGGTCATAAAGTCATTAGGACGGTCAAGAAATCCTAAGGACGGTCAAGAAATCCTATGGACTGTCAAGAGGTCCTATGGATGGTCAAGAAGTCATTACGACGGTCTAGAAGTCCTTAGGACGGTCAAAAAATACTTAGAACGGTCTTGAAGTTCTATGGACGGTCAAGAAGTCCTTAGGACGGTCAAGAAGTCTTAAGGACGGTAAAGAGGTCCTATGGACGGTCAAGAAGTCCTTAGGACGGTCAAGAAGTCATTAGGACGCTCAAGAAGTCCTTAGGCCGGTCAAGAAGTACTTAGAACGGTCTTGAAGTTCTATGGACGGTCAAGAAGTCCTTAGGACGGTCAAGAAGTCTTAAGGACGGTCAAGAAGTCCTTAGGACGGTCAAGAAGTCTTAAGGACGGTCAAGAAGTCCTTAGGACGGTCAAGAAGTCCTTAGGACGGTCAAGAAGTCCTTAGGACGGTCAAGAGGTCCTATGGACTGTCAAGAAGTCCTAAGGACAGTCAAGAAGTCCTTATGACGGTCAAGAAGTCCTTTAGACGGTCAAGAAGTCTTTAGGACGGTCAAGTAGTCATTAGTACGGTCAAGAAGCCCTTAGGACGGTCAAGAAGTCCTTATGACGGTCAAGAAGTACTTTGAACGGTCTTGAAGTTCTATGGACGGTCAAGAAGTCCTTAGGATGGTCAAGAAGTACTAAGGACGGTCAAGAAGTCCTTAGGACGGTCAAGAAGTCCTTAGGACGGTCAAGAAGTCCTTAGGACGGTCAAGAAGTCCTTAGGACGGTCAAGAGGTCCTATGGACGGTCAAGAAGTCCTAAGGACGGTCAAGAAGTCTTTAGGACGGTCAAGAAGTCCTTAGGACGGTCAATAAAAACTTAGAACGGTCTTGAAGTTCTATGGACGGTCAGAGGTCCTTAGGACGGTCAAGAAGTCTTTAGGACGGTCATGTAGTCATTAGGACGGTCAAGAAGTCCTTAGGACGGTCAAGAATTCCTAAGGACGGTCAAGAAGTACTTAGGACGGTCTTGAAGTTCTATTGACGGTCAAGAAGTCCTTAGGACGGTCAAGAAGTCCTAAGGACGGTCAAGAAATCCTAAGGACGGTCAAGAAATCCTATGGACTGTCAAGAGGTCCTATGGATGGTCAAGAAGTCATTATGACGGTCTAGAAGTCCTTAGGACGGTCAAAAAATACTTAGAACGGTCTTGAAGTTCTATGGACGGTCAAGAAGTCCTTAGGACGGTCAAGAAGTCTTAAGGACGGTAAAGAGGTCCTATGGACGGTCAAGAAGTCCTTAGGACGGTCAAGAAGTCATTAGGACGCTCAAGAAGTCCTTAGGCCGGTCAAGAAGTACTTAGAACGGTCTTGAAGTTCTATGGACGGTCAAGAAGTCCTTAGGACGGTCAAGAAGTCTTAAGGACGGTCAAGAAGTCCTTAGGACGGTCAAGAAGTCTTAAGGACGGTCAAGAAGTCCTTAGGACGGTCAAGAAGTCCTAAGGACGGTCAAGAAATCCTAAGGACGGTCAAGAAATCCTATGGACTGTCAAGAGGTCCTATGGATGGTCAAGAAGTCATTACGACGGTCTAGAAGTCCTTAGGACGGTCAAAAAATACTTAGAACGGTCTTGAAGTTCTATGGACGGTCAAGAAGTCTTAAGGACGGTAAAGAGGTCCTATGGACGGTCAAGAAGTCCTTAGGACGGTCAAGAAGTCATTAGGACGCTCAAGAAGTCCTTAGGCCGGTCAAGAAGTACTTAGAACGGTCTTGAAGTTCTATGGACGGTCAAGAAGTCCTTAGGACGGTCAAGAAGTCTTAAGGACGGTCAAGAAGTCCTTAGGACGGTCAAGAAGTCTTAAGGACGGTCAAGAAGTCCTTAGGACGGTCAAGAAGTCCTTAGGACGGTCAAGAAGTCCTTAGGACGGTCAAGAGGTCCTATGGACTGTCAAGAAGTCCTAAGGACAGTCAAGAAGTCCTTATGACGGTCAAGAAGTCCTTTAGACGGTCAAGAAGTCTTTAGGACGGTCATGTAGTCATTAGTACGGTCAAGAAGCCCTTAGGACGGTCAAGAAGTCCTTATGACGGTCAAGAAGTACTTTGAACGGTCTTGAAGTTCTATGGACGGTCAAGAAGTCCTTAGGATGGTCAAGAAGTACTAAGGACGGTCAAGAAGTCCTTAGGACGGTCAAGAAGTCCTTAGGACGGTCAAGAAGTCCTTAGGACGGTCAAGAAGTCCTTAGGACGGTCAAGAGGTCCTATGGACGGTCAAGAAGTCCTAAGGACGGTCAAGAAGTCTTTAGGACGGTCAAGAAGTCCTTAGGACGGTCAATAAAAACTTAGAACGGTCTTGAAGTTCTATGGACGGTCAGAGGTCCTTAGGACGGTCAAGAAGTCTTTAGGACGGTCATGTAGTCATTAGGACGGTCAAGAAGTCCTTAGGACGGTCAAGAATTCCTAAGGACGGTCAAGAAGTACTTAGGACGGTCTTGAAGTTCTATTGACGGTCAAGAAGTCCTTAGGACGGTCAAGAAGTCCTAAGGACGGTCAAGAAGTCCTAAGGACGGTCAAGAAGTCCTTAGGAAGGTCAAGAAGTACTTAGGACGGTCAAGAGGTACTATGGACTGTCAAGAAGTCCTAAGGACGGTCAAGAAGTCCTTATGACGGGCAAGAAGTCCTATGGACGGTCAAGAAGTCCTTTGGATGGTCAAGAAGTCTTTAGGACGGTCATGTATTCATTAGAACGGTCAAGAAGTCCTTAGGACGGTCAAGAAGTACTTAGGACGGTCAAGAAGTCTTTAGGACGGTCAAGAAGTCCTCAGGACGGCCAAGAAGTCTTTAGGACGGTCATAAAGTCCTAAGGACGGTCAAGAAATCCTAAGGACGGTCAAGAAGTCCTATGGACGGTCAAGAGGTCCTATGGATGGTCAAGAAGTCCTTAGGACGGTCTATAAGTCCTATGGACGATCAAGAAGTCCTATGGACGGTAAAGAGGTCCTATTGACGGTCAAGAAGTCCTTAGGACGGTCAAGAAGTGCTAAGGACGGTCAAGAAGTCCTTAAGACGCTCAAGAAGCCCTTAGGACGGTCAAGAAGTCCTTAGGACGCTCAAGAAGGCCTCAGGACGGTCAAGAAGTCCTTAGGACGGTCAAGAAGTCTTTAGGACGGTCAAGAAGTACTCAGGACGGTCTTGAAGTTCTATGGACGGTCAAGAAGTCTTTAGGACGGTCATGTAGTCATTAGTACGGTCAAGAAGCCCTTAGGACGGTCAAGAAGTCCTTAGGACGGTCAAGAAGTACTTTGAACGGTCTTGAAGTTCTATGGACGGTCAAGAAGTCCTTAGGATGGTCAAGAAGTACTAAGGACGGTCAAGAAGTCCTTAGGACTGTCAAGAAGTCCTTAGGACGGTCAAGAAGTCCTTAGGACGGTCAAGAAGTCCTTAGGACGGTCAAGAGGTCCTATGGACGGTCAAGAAATCCTAAGGACGGTCAAAAAGTCTTTAGGACGGTCAAGAAGTCTTTAGGACGGTCAATAAAAACTTAGAACGGTCTTGAAGTTCTATGGACGGTCAGAGGTCCTTAGGACGGTCAAGAAGTCTTTAGGACGGTCATGTAGTCATTAGGACGGTCAAGAAGTCCTTAGGACGGTCAAGAATTCCTAAGGACGGTCAAGAAGTACTTAGGACGGTCTTGAAGTTCTATTGACGGTCAAGAAGTCCTTAGGACGGTCAGAAGTCCTAAGGACGGTCAAGAAGTCCTAAGGACGGTCAAGAAGTCCTTAGGAAGGTCAAGAAGTACTTAGGACGGTCAAGAGGTACTATGGACTGTCAAGAAGTCCTAAGGACGGTCAAGAAGTCCTTATGACGGTCAAGAAGTCCTATGGACGGTCAAGAAGTCCTTTGGATGGTCAAGAAGTCTTTAGGACGGTCATGTATTCATTAGAACGGTCAAGAAGTCCTTAGGACGGTCAAGAAGTACTTAGGACGGTCAAGAAGTCTTTAGGACGGTCAAGAAGTCCTCAGGACGGCCAAGAAGTCTTTAGGACGGTCATAAAGTCCTAAGGACGGTCAAGAAATCCTAAGGACGGTCAAGAAGTCATATGGACGGTCAAGAGGTCCTATGGATGGTCAAGAAGTCCTTAGGACGGTCTATAAGTCCTATGGACGATCAAGAAGTCCTATGGACGGTCAAGAAGTCTTTAGGACGGTCATGTAGTCATTAGGACGGTCAAGAAGTCCTTAGGACGGTCAAGAATTCCTAAGGACGGTCAAGAAGTACTTAGGACGGTCTTGAAGTTCTATTGACGGTCAAGAAGTCCTTAGGACGGTCAAGAAGTCCTAAGGACGGTCAAGAAGTCCTAAGGACGGTCAAGAAGTCCTTAGGAAGGTCAAGAAGTACTTAGGACGGTCAAGAGGTACTATGGACTGTCAAGAAGTCCTAAGGACGGTCAAGAAGTCCTTATGACGGTCAAGAAGTCTTTAGGACGGTCATGTATTCATTAGAACGGTCAAGAAGTCCTTAGGACGGTCAAGAAGTACTTAGGACGGTCAAGAAGTCTTTAGGACGGTCAAGAAGTCCTCAGGACGGCCGAGAAGTCTTTAGGACGGTCATAAAGTCCTAAGGACGGTCAAGAAATCCTAAGGACGGTCAAGAAGTCCTATGGACGGTCAAGAGGTCCTATGGATGGTCAAGAAGTCCTTAGGACGGTCTATAAGTCCTATGGACGATCAAGAAGTCCTATGGACGGTAAAGAGGTCCTATTGACGGTCAAGAAGTCCTTAGGACGGTCAAGAAGTCCTAAGGACGGTCAAGAAATCCTAAGGACGGTCAAGAAGTCCTATGGACGGTCAAGAGGTCCTATGGATAGTCAAGAAGTCCTTAGGACGGTCTATAAGTCCTATGGACGATCAAGAAGTCCTATGGACGGTAAAGAGGTCCTATTGACGGTCAAGAAGTCCTTAGGACGGTCAAGAAGTGCTAAGGACGGTCAAGAAGTCCTTAAGACGCTCAAGAAGCCCTTAGGACGGTCAAGAAGTCCTTAGGACGGTCAAGAAGCCCTTAGGACGGTCAAGAAGTCCTTAGGACGGTCAAGAAGTCATGAGGACGCTCAAGAAGGCCTAAGGACGGTCAAGAGGTCCTATGGACTGTCAAGAAGTCCTGAGGACAGTCAAGAAGTCCTTATGACGTTCAAGAAGTCCTTTGGACGGTCAAGAAGTCTTTAGGACGGTCATGTAGTCATTAGTACGGTCAAGAAGCCCTTAGGACGGTCAAGAAGTCCTTAGGACGGTCAAGAAGTACTTTGAACGGTCTTGAAGTTCTATGGACGGTCAAGAAGTCCTTAGGATGGTCAAGAAGTACTAAGGACGGTCAAGAAGTCCTTAGGACGGTCAAGAAGTCCTTAGGACGGTCAAGAAGTTCTTAGGACGGTCAAGAAGTCCTTAGGACGGTCAAGAGGTCCTATGGACGGTCAAGAAGTCCTAAGGACGGTCAAGAAGTCTTTAGGACGGTCAAGAAGTCTTTAGGACGGTCAATAAAAACTTAGAACGGTCTTGAAGTTCTATGGACGGTCAGAGGTCCTTAGGACGGTCAAGAAGTCTTTAGGACGGTCATGTAGTCATTAGGACGGTCAAGAAGTCCTTAGGACGGTCAAGAATTCCTAAGGACGGTCAAGAAGTACTTAGGACGCTCTTGAAGTTCTATTGACGGTCAAGAAGTCCTTAGGACGGTCAAGAAGTCCTAAGGACGGTCAAGAAGTCCTAAGGACGGTCAAGAAGTCCATAGGAAGGTCAAGAAGTACTTAGGACGGTCAAGAGGTACTATGGACTGTCAAGAAGTCCTAAGGACGGTCAAGAAGTCCTTATGACGGTCAAGAAGTCCTATGGACGGTCAAGAAGTCCTTTGGATGGTCAAGAAGTCTTTAGGACGGTCATGTATTCATTAGAACGGTCAAGAAGTCCTTAGGACGGTCAAGAATTACTTAGGACGGTCAAGAAGTCTTTAGGACGGTCAAAAAGTCCTCAGGACGGCCAAGAAGTCTTTAGGACGGTCTTAAAGTCCTAAGGACGGTCAAGAAATCCTAAGGACGGTCAAGAAGTCCTATGGACGGTCAAGAGGTCCTATGGATGGTCAAGAAGTCCTTAGGACGGTCTATAAGTCCTATGGACGATCAAGAAGTCCTTTGGACGGTAAAGAGGTCCTATTGACGGTCAAGAAGTCCTTAGGACGGTCAAGAAGTGCTAAGGACGGTCAAGAAGTCCTTAAGACGCTCAAGAAGCCCTTAAGACGGTCACGAAGTCCTTAGGACGGTCAAGAAGCCCTTAGGACGGTCAAGAAGTCCTTAGGACGGTCAAGAAGTCATGAGGACGCTCAAGAAGGCCTCAGGACGGTCAAGAAGTCCTTAGGACGGTCAAGAAGTCTTTAGGACGGTCAAGAAGTACTCAGGACGGTCTTGAAGTTCTATGGACGGCCAAGAAGTCTTTAGGACGGTCATAAAGTCATTAGGACGGTCAAGAAATCCTAAGGACGGTCAAGAAATCCTATGGACTGTCAAGAGGTCCTATGGATGGTCAAGAAGTCATTAGGACGGTCAAGAAATACTAAGAACGGTCTTGAAGTTCTATGGACGGTCAAGAAGTCCTTAGGACGGTCAAGAAGTCTTATGGACGGTAAAGAGGTCCTATGGACGGTCAAGAAGTCCTAAGGACGGTCAAGAAGTCATTAGGACGCTCAAGAAGTCCTTAGGCCGGTCAAGAAGTACTTAGAACGGTCTTGAAGTTCTATGGACGGTCAAGAAGTCCTTAGGACGGTCAAGAAGTCTTAAGGACGGTCAAGAAGTCCTTAGGACGGTCAAGAAGTCCTTAGGACGGTCAAGAGGTCCTATGGACGGTCAAGAAGTCCTAAGGACGGTCAAGAAGTCATTAGGACGCTCAAGAAGTCCTTAGGCCGGTCAAGAAGTCCTTAGGACGGTCAAGAAGTCTTTAGGACGGTCTTGAAGTTCTATGGACGGTCAAGAAGTCCATAGGACGGTCAAGATGTCCTAAGGACGGTCAAGAAGTCCCTAGGACGGTCAAGAGGTTCTATGGACGGTCAAGAAGTCCTTAGGACGGTCAAGAAGTCCTTAGGACGGTCAAGAAGTCCTTAGGACGGTCAAGAAGTCCTCAGGACGGCCAAGAAGTCTTTAGGACGGTCAAGAAGCCCTTAGGACGGTCAAGAAGTCCTTAGGACGGTCAAGAAGCCCTTAGGACGGTCAAGAAGTCCTTAGGACGGTCAAGAAGTGATGAGGACGCTCAAGAAGTCCTCAGGACGGTCAAGAAGTCCTTAGGACGGTCAAGAAGTCTTTAGGACGGTCAAGAAGTACTCAACGGTCTTGAAGTTCTATGGACGGCCAAGAAGTCTTTAGGACGGTCATAAAGTCATTAGGACGGTCAAGAAATCCTAAGGACGGTCAAGAAATCCTATGGACTGTCAAGAGGTCCTATGGATGGTCAAGAAGTCATTACGACGGTCTAGAAGTCCTTAGGACGGTCAAAAAATACTTAGAACGGTCTTGAAGTTCTATGGACGGTCAAGAAGTCCTTAGGACGGTCAAGAAGTCTTAAGGACGGTAAAGAGGTCCTATGGACGGTCAAGAAGTCCTTAGGACGGTCAAGAAGTCATTAGGACGCTCAAGAAGTCCTTAGGCCGGTCAAGAGGTATTTAGAACGGTCTTGAAGTTCTATGGACGGTCAAGAAGTCCTTAGGACGGTCAAGAAGTCTTAAGGACGGTCAAGAAGTCCTTAGGACGGTCAAGAAGTCTTAAGGACGGTCAAGAAGTCCTTAGGACGGTCAAGAAGTCCTTAGGACGGTCAAGAAGTCCTTAGGACGGTCAAGAGGTCCTATGGACTGTCAAGAAGTCCTAAGGACAGTCAAGAAGTCCTTATGACGGTCAAGAAGTCCTTTAGACGGTCAAGAAGTCTTTAGGACGGTCATGTAGTCATTAGTACGGTCAAGAAGCCCTTAGGACGGTCAAGAAGTCCTTATGACGGTCAAGAAGTACTTTGAACGGTCTTGAAGTTCTATGGACGGTCAAGAAGTCCTTAGGATGGTCAAGAAGTACTAAGGACGGTCAAGAAGTCCTTAGGACGGTCAAGAAGTCCTTAGGACGGTCAAGAAGTCCTTAGGACGGTCAAGAAGTCCTTAGGACGGTCAAGAGGTCCTATGGACGGTCAAGAAGTCCTAAGGACGGTCAAGAAGTCTTTAGGACGGTCAAGAAGTCCTTAGGACGGTCAATAAAAACTTAGAACGGTCTTGAAGTTCTATGGACGGTCAGAGGTCCTTAGGACGGTCAAGAAGTCTTTAGGACGGTCATGTAGTCATTAGGACGGTCAAGAAGTCCTTAGGACGGTCAAGAATTCCTAAGGACGGTCAAGAAGTACTTAGGACGGTCTTGAAGTTCTATTGACGGTCAAGAAGTCCTTAGGACGGTCAAGAAGTCCTAAGGACGGTCAAGAAGTCCTAAGGACGGTCAAGAAGTCCTTAGGAAGGTCAAGAAGTACTTTGGACGGTCAAGAGGTACTATGGACTGTCAAGAAATCCTAAGGACGGTCAAGAAATCCTATGGACTGTCAAGAGGTCCTATGGATGGTCAAGAAGTCATTACGACGGTCTAGAAGTCCTTAGGACGGTCAAAAAATACTTAGAACGGTCTTGAAGTTCTATGGACGGTCAAGAAGTCCTTAGGACGGTCAAGAAGTCTTAAGGACGGTAAAGAGGTCCTATGGACGGTCAAGAAGTCCTTAGGACGGTCAAGAAGTCATTAGGACGCTCAAGAAGTCCTTAGGCCGGTCAAGAAGTACTTAGAACGGTCTTGAAGTTCTATGGACGGTCAAGAAGTCCTTAGGACGGTCAAGAAGTCTTAAGGACGGTCAAGAAGTCCTTAGGACGTTCAAGAAGTATTAAGGACGGTCAAGAAGTCCTTAGGACGGTCAAGAAGTCCTTAGGACGGTCAAGAAGTCCTTAGGACGGTCAAGAGGTCCTATGGACTGTCAAGAAGTCCTAAGGACAGTCAAGAAGTCCTTATGACGGTCAAGAAGTCCTTTAGACGGTCAAGAAGTCTTTAGGACGGTCATGTAGTCATTAGTACGGTCAAGAAGCCCTTAGGACGGTCAAGAAGTCCTTATGACGGTCAAGAAGTACTTTGAACGGTCTTGAAGTTCTATGGACGGTCAAGAAGTCCTTAGGATGGTCAAGAAGTACTAAGGACGGTCAAGAAGTCCTTAGGACGGTCAAGAAGTCCTTAGGACGGTCAAGAAGTCCTTAGGACGGTCAAGAAGTCCTTAGGACGGTCAAGAGGTCCTATGGACGGTCAAGAAGTCCTAAGGACGGTCAAGAAGTCTTT
Organism: Brachionus asplanchnoidis; assembly: GCA_025491095.1. Lineage (NCBI taxonomy): Eukaryota > Metazoa > Rotifera > Eurotatoria > Ploima > Brachionidae > Brachionus > Brachionus asplanchnoidis. The sequence continues at coordinate 103,572 of JAILYF010000146.1, forward strand.
AGGACGGTCAAGAAGTCCTTAGGACGGTCAATAAAAACTTAGAACGGTCTTGAAGTTCTATGGACGGTCAGAGGTCCTTAGGACGGTCAAGAAGTCTTTAGGACGGTCATGTAGTCATTAGGACGGTCAAGAAGTCCTTAGGACGGTCAAGAATTCCTAAGGACGGTCAAGAAGTACTTAGGACGGTCTTGAAGTTCTATTGACGGTCAAGAAGTCCTTAGGACGGTCAAGAAGTCCTAAGGACGGTCAAGAAGTCCTAAGGACGGTCAAGAAGTCCTTAGGAAGGTCAAGAAGTACTTTGGACGGTCAAGAGGTACTATGGACTGTCAAGAAGTCCTAAGGACGGTCAAGAAGTCCTTATGACGGTCAAGAAGTCCTATGGACGGTCAAGAAGTCCTTTGGATGGTCAAGAAGTCTTTAGGACGGTCATGTATTCATTAGAACGGTCAAGAAGTCCTTAGGACGGTCAAGAAGTACTTAGGACGGTCAAGAAGTCCTTAGGACGGTCAAGAAGTCCTCAGGACGGCTAAGAAGTCTTTAGGACGGTCATAAAGTCCTAAGGACGGTCAAGAAATCCTAAGGACGGTCAAGAAGTCCTATGGACGGTCAAGAGGTCCTATGGATGGTCAAGAAGTCCTTAGGACGGTCTATAAGTCCTATGGACGATCAAGAAGTCCAATGGACGGTAAAGAGGTCCTATTGACGGTCAAGAAGTCCTTAGGACGGTCAAGAAGTGCTAAGGACGGTCAAGAAGTCCTTAAGACGCTCAAGAAGCCCTTAGGACGGTCAAGAAGTCCTTAGGACGGTCAAGAAGTCCTTAGGCCGGTCAAGAAGTACTTAGAACGGTCTTGAAGTTCTATGGACGGTCAAGAAGTCCTTAGGACGGTCAAGAAGTCTTAAGGACGGTCAAGAAGTCCTTAGGACGGTCAAGAAGTCCTATGGACTGTCAAGAGGTCCTATGGATGGTCAAGAAGTCATTTGGACGGTCTAGAAGTCCTTAGGACGGTCAAGAAATACTTAGAACGGTCTTGAAGTTCTATGGACGGTCAAGAAGTCCTTAGGACGGTCAAGAAGTCTTAAGGACGGTAAAGAGGTCCTATGGACGGTCAAGAAGTCCTTAGGACGGTCAAGAGGTCCTATGGACGGTCAAGAAGTCCTAAGGACGGTCAAGAAGTCATTAGGACGCTCAAGAAGTCCTTAGGCCGGTCAAGAAGTCCTTAGGACGGTCAAGAAGATTTAGGACGGTCTTGAAGTTCTATGGACGGTCAAGAAGTCCATAGGACGGTCAAGATGTACTTAGAACGGTCTTGAAGTTCTATGGACGGTCAAGAAGTCCTTAGGACGGTCAAGAAGTCTAAAGGACGGTCAAGAAGTCCTTAGGACGGTCAAGAAGTCCTTAGGACGGTCAAGAAGTCCTTAGGACGGTCAAGAGGTCCTATGGACGGTCAAGAAGTCCTTAGGACGGTCAAGAAATACTTAGAACGGTCTTGAAGTTCTATGGACGGTCAAGAAGTCCTTAGGACGGTCAAGAAGTCTGAAGGACGGTAAAGAGGTCCTATGGACGGTCAAGAAGTCATTAGGACGCTCAAGAAGCCCTTAGGCCGGTCAAGAAGTACTTAGAACGGTCTTGAAGTTCTATGGACGGTCAAGAAGTCCTTAGGACGGTCAAGAAGTCTTAAGGACGGTAAAGAGGTCCTATGGACGGTCAAGAAGTCCTAAGGACTGTCAAGAAGTCATTAGGACGCTCAAGAAGTCCTTAGGCCGGTCAAGAAGTCCTTAGGACGGTCAAGAAGTCTTTAGGACGGTCTTGAAGTTCTATGGACGGTCAAGAAGTCCATAGGACGGTCAAGATGTCCTAAGGACGGTCAAGAAGTCCCTAGGACGGTCAAGAGGTTCTATGGACGGTCAAGAAGTCCTTAGTACGGTCAAGAAGTCTTTAGGACGGTCATAAAGTCATTAGGACGGTCAAGAAATCCTAAGGACGGTCAAGAAGTCCTTTGAACTGTCAAGAGGTCCTATGGATGGTCAAGAAGTCCTTAGGACGGTCAAGAAGTCCTTAGGACGGTCAAGACGTACTTAGAACGGTCTTGAAGTTCTATGGACGGTCAAGAAGTCCTTAGGAGGGTCAAGAAGTCTTAAGGACGGTCAAGAAGTCCTTAGGACGGTCAAGAAGTCCTAAGGACGGTCAAGAAGTCCTTAGGACGGTCAAGAAGTCTTAAGGACGGTAAAGAGGTCCTATGGACGGTCAAGAAGTCCTAAGGACTGTCAAGAAGTCATTAGGACGCTCAAGAAGTCCTTAGGCCGGTCAAGAAGTCCTTAGGACGGTCAAGAAGTCTTTAGGACGGTCTTGAAGTTCTATGGACGGTCAAGAAGTCCATAGGACGGTCAAGATGTCCTAAGGACGGTCAAGAAGTCCCTAGGACGGTCAAGAGGTTCTATGGACGGTCAAGAAGTCCTTAGGACGGTCAAGAAGTCTTTAGGACGGTCATAAAGTCATTAGGACGGTCAAGAAATCCTAAGGACGGTCAAGAAGTCCTTTGAACTGTCAAGAGGTCCTATGGATGGTCAAGAAGTCCTTAGGACGGTCAAGAAGTCCTTAGGACGGTCAAGACGTACTTAGAACGGTCTTGAAGTTCTATGGACGGTCAAGAAGTCCTTAGGAGGGTCAAGAAGTCTTAAGGACGGTCAAGAAGTCCTTAGGACGGTCAAGAAGTCCTAAGGACGGTCTAGAAGTCCTTAGGACGGTCAAGAGGTCCTATGGACGGTCAAGAAGTCCTAAGGACGGTCAAGAAGTCCTAAGGACGGTCAAGAAGTCATTAGGACGCTCAAGAAGTTCTTAGGCCGGTCAAGATGTCCTAAGGACGGTCAAGATGTACTTAGAACGGTCTTGAAGTTCTATGGACGGTCAAGAAGTCCTTAGGACGGTCAAGAAGTCTTAAGGACGGTCAAGAAGTCCTTAGGACGGTCAAGAAGTCCTTAGGACGGTCAAGAAGTCCTTAGGACGGTCAAGAGGTCCTATGGACGGTCAAGAAGTCCTTAGGACGGTCAAGAAATACTTAGAACGGTCTTGAAGTTCTATGGACGGTCAAGAAGTCCTTAGGACGGTCAAGAAGTCTGAAGGACGGTAAAGAGGTCCTATGGACGGTCAAGAAGTCATTAGGACGCTCAAGAAGCCCTTAGGCCGGTCAAGAAGTACTTAGAACGGTCTTGAAGTTCTATGGACGGTCAAGAAGTCCTTAGGACGGTCAAGAAGTCTTAAGGACGGTAAAGAGGTCCTATGGACGGTCAAGAAGTCCTAAGGACGGTCAAGAAGTCATTAGGACGCTCAAGAAGTCCTTAGGCCGGTCAAGAAGTCCTTAGGACGGTCAAGAAGTCTTTAGGACGGTCTTGAAGTTCTATGGACGGTCAAGAAGTCCATAGGACGGTCAAGATGTCCTAAGGACGGTCAAGAAGTCCCTAGGACGGTCAAGAGGTTCTATGGACGGTCAAGAAGTCCTTAGGACGGTCAAGAAGTCTTTAGGACGGTCATAAAGTCATTAGGACGGTCAAGAAATCCTAAGGACGGTCAAGAAGTCCTTTGAACTGTCAAGAGGTCCTATGGATGGTCAAGAAGTCCTTAGGACGGTCAAGAAGTCCTTAGGACGGTCAAGACGTACTTAGAACGGTCTTGAAGTTCTATGGACGGTCAAGAAGTCCTTAGGAGGGTCAAGAAGTCTTAAGGACGGTCAAGAAGTCCTTAGGACGGTCAAGAAGTCCTAAGGACGGTCTAGAAGTCCTTAGGACGGTCAAGAGGTCCTATGGACGGTCAAGAAGTCCTAAGGACGGTCAAGAAGTCCTAAGGACGGTCAAGAAGTCATTAGGACGCTCAAGAAGTTCTTAGGCCGGTCAAGAAGTTCTTAGGACGGTCAAGAAGTCTTTAGGACGGTCTTGAATTTCAATGGACGGTCAAGAAGTACATAGGACGGTCAAGATGTCCTAAGGACGGTCAAGAAGTCCCTAGGACGGTCAAGAGGTTCTATGGACGGTCAAGAAGTCCTTAGGACGGTCAAGAAGTCCTATGAACTGTCAAGAGGTCCTATGGATGGTCAAGAAGTCCTTAGGACGGTCTAGAAGTCCTTAGGACGGTCAAGAAGTACTTAAAACGGTCTTGAAGTTCTATGGACGGTCAAGAAGTCCTTAGGAGGGTCAAGAAGTCTTAAGGACGGTCAAGAAGTCCTTAGGACGGTCAAGAAGTCCTAAGGACGGTCTAGAAGTCCTTAGGACGGTCAAGATGTCCTATGGACGGTCAAGAAGTCCTAAGGACGGTCAAGAAGTCCTAAGGACGGTCAAGAAGTCATTAGGACGCTCAAGAAGTTCTTAGGCCGGTCAAGAAGTTCTTAGGACGGTCAAGAAGTCTTTAGGACGGTCTTGAAGTTCTATGGACGGTCAAGAAGTACATAGGACGGTCAAGATGTCCTAAGGGCGGTCAAGAAGTCCTTAGGACGGTCAAGAGGTCCTATGGACTGTCATAAAGTCCTTAGGACGGTCAAGAAGTCCTTAGGACGGTCAAGAAGTCCTTAGGACGGTCAAGAAGTCTTAAGAACGACAAGAAGTCCTTAGGACGGTCAAGATGTCCTAAGGACGGTCAAGAAGTCCCTAGGACGGTCAAGAAGTACTTTGAACGGTCTTGAAGTTCTATGGACGGTCAAGAAGTCCTTAGAATGGTCAAGAAGTACAAAGGACGGTCAAGAAGTCCTTAGGACGGTCAAGAAGTCCTTAGGACGGTCAAGAAGTCCTTAGGACGGTCAAGAAGTCCTTAGGACGGTCAAGAAGTCCTTAGGACGGTCAAGAAGTCCTTAGGACGGTCAAGAGGTCCTATGGACGGTCAAGAAGTCCTAAGGACGGTCAAGAAGTCCTAAGGACGGTCAAGAAGTCTTTAGGACGGTCAAGAAGTCCTTAGGACGGTCAATAAAAACTTAGAACGGTCTTGAAGTTCTATGGACGGTCAGAGGTCCTTAGGACGGTCAAGAAGTCTTTAGGACGGTCATGTAGTCATTAGGACGGTCAAGAAGTCCTTAGGACGGTCAAGAATTCCTAAGGACGGTCAAGAAGTACTTAGGACGGTCTTGAAGTTCTATTGACGGTCAAGAAGTCCTAAGGACGGTCAAGAAGTCCTAAGGACGGTCAAGAAGTCCTTAGGAAGGTCAAGAAGTACTTTGGACGGTCAAGAGGTACTATGGACTGTCAAGAAGTCCTAAGGACGGTCAAGAAGTCCTTATGACGGTCAAGAAGTCCTATGGACGGTCAAGAAGTCCTTTGGATGGTCAAGAAGTCTTTAGGACGGTCATGTATTCATTAGAACGGTCAAGAAATCCTTAGGACGGTCAAGAAGTACTTAGGACGGTCAAGAAGTCTTTAGGACGGTCAAGAAGTCCTCAGGACGGCCAAGAAGTCTTTAGGACGGTCATAAAGTCCTAAGGACGGTCAAGAAATCCTAAGGACGGTCAAGAAGTCCTATGGACGGTCAAGAGGTCCTATGGATGGTCAAGAAGTCCTTAGGACGGTCTATAAGTCCTATGGACGATCAAGAAGTCCAATGGACGGTAAAGAGGTCCTATTGACGGTCAAGAAGTCCTTAGGACGGTCAAGAAGTGCTAAGGACGGTCAAGAAGTCCTAAAGACGCTCAAGAAGCCCTTAGGACGGTCAAGAAGTCCTTAGGACGGTCAAGAAGCCCTTAGGACGGTCAAGAAGTCCTTAGGACGGTCAAGAAGTCATGAGGACGCTCAAGAAGTCCTCAGGACGGTCAAGAAGTCCTTAGGACGGTCAAGAAGTCTTTAGGACGGTCAAAGAGTACTCAGGACGGTCTTGAAGTTCTATGGACGGCCAAGAAGTCTTTAGGACGGTCATAAAGTCATTAGGACGGTCAAGAAATCCTAAGGACGGTCAAGAAATCCTATGGACTGTCAAGAGGTCCTATGGATGGTCAAGAAGTCATTTGGACGGTCTAGAAGTCCTTAGGACGGTCAAGAAATACTTAGAACGGTCTTGAAGTTCTATGGACGGTCAAGAAGTCTTAAGGACGGTAAAGAGGTCCTATGGACGGTAAAGAGGTCCTATGGACGGTCAAGAAGTCCTAAGGACGGTCAAGAAGTCATTAGGACGCTCAAGAAGTCCTTAGGCCGGTCAAGAAGTACTTAGAACGGTCTTGAAGTTCTATGGACGGTCAAGAAGTCCTTAGGACGGTCAAGAAGTCTTAAGGACGGTAAAGAGGTCCTATGGACGGTCAAGAAGTCCTAAGGACGGTCAAGAAGTCATTAGGACGCTCAAGAAGTCCTTAGGCCGGTCAAGAAGTCCTTAGGACGGTCAAGAAGTCTTTAGGACGGTCTTGAAGTTCTATGGACGGTCAAGAAGTCCATAGGACGGTCAAGATGTCCTAAGGACGGTCAAGAAGTCCCTAGGACGGTCAAGAGGTTCTATGGACGGTCAAGAAGTCCTTAGGACGGTCAAGAAGTCCTCAGGACGGCCAAGAAGTCTTTAGGACGGTCATAAAGTCATTAGGACGGTCAAGAAATCCTAAGGACGGTCAAGAAGTCCTATGAACTGTCAAGAGGTCCTATGGATGGTCAAGAAGTCCTTAGGACGGTCTAGAAGTCCTTAGGACGGTCAAGAAGTACTTAGAACGGTCTTGAAGTTCTATGGACGGTCAAGAAGTCCTTAGGACGGTCAAGAAGTCCTCAGGACGGCCAAGAAGTCTTTAGGACGGTCATAAAGTCATTAGGAGGGTCAAGAAGTCTTAAGGACGGTCAAGAAGTCCTTAGGACGGTCAAGAAGTCCTAAGGACGGTCAAGAAGTCCTTAGGACGGTCAAGAGGTCCTATGGACGGTCAAGAAGTCCTAAGGACGGTCAAGAAGTCCTAAGGACGGTCAAGAAGTCATTAGGACGCTCAAGAAGTTCTTAGGCCGGTCAAGAAGTTCTTAGGACGGTCAAGAAGTCTTTAGGACGGTCTTGAATTTCTATGGACGGTCAAGAAGTACATAGGACGGTCAAGATGTCCTAAGGACGGTCAAGAAGTCCCTAGGACGGTCAAGAGGTTCAATGGACGGTCAAAGAGTACTCAGGACGGTCTTGAAGTTCTATGGACGGCCAAGAAGTCTTTAGGACGGTCATAAAGTCATTAGGACGGTCAAGAAATCCTAAGGACGGTCAAGAAATCCTATGGACTGTCAAGAGGTCCTATGGATGGTCAAGAAGTCATTTGGACGGTCTAGAAGTCCTTAGGACGGTCAAGAAATACTTAGAACGGTCTTGAAGTTCTATGGACGGTCAAGAAGTCTTAAGGACGGTAAAGAGGTCCTATGGACGGTAAAGAGGTCCTATGGACGGTCAAGAAGTCCTAAGGACGGTCAAGAAGTCATTAGGACGCTCAAGAAGTCCTTAGGCCGGTCAAGAAGTACTTAGAACGGTCTTGAAGTTCTATGGACGGTCAAGAAGTCCTTAGGACGGTCAAGAAGTCTTAAGGACGGTAAAAAGGTCCTATGGACGGTCAAGAAGTCCTAAGGACGGTCAAGAAGTCATTAGGACGCTCAAGAAGTCCTTAGGCCGGTCAAGAAGTCCTTAGGACGGTCAAGAAGTCTTTAGGACGGTCTTGAAGTTCTATGGACGGTCAAGAAGTCCATAGGACGGTCAAGATGTCCTAAGGACGGTCAAGAAGTCCCTAGGACGGTCAAGAGGTTCTATGGACGGTCAAGAAGTCCTTAGGACGGTCAAGAAGTCCTCAGGACGGCCAAGAAGTCTTTAGGACGGTCATAAAGTCATTAGGACGGTCAAGAAATCCTAAGGACGGTCAAGAAGTCCTATGAACTGTCAAGAGGTCCTATGGATGGTCAAGAAGTCCTTAGGACGGTCTAGAAGTCCTTAGGACGGTCAAGAAGTACTTAGAACGGTCTTGAAGTTCTATGGACGGTCAAGAAGTCCTTAGGACGGTCAAGAAGTCCTCAGGACGGCCAAGAAGTCTTTAGGACGGTCATAAAGTCATTAGGAGGGTCAAGAAGTCTTAAGGACGGTCAAGAAGTCCTTAGGACGGTCAAGAAGTCCTAAGGACGGTCTAGAAGTCCTTAGGACGGTCAAGAGGTCCTATGGACGGTCAAGAAGTCCTAAGGACGGTCAAGAAGTCCTTAGGACGGTCAAGAAGTCCTCAGGACGGCCAAGAAGTCTTTAGGACGGTCATAAAGTCATTAGGACGGTCAAGAAATCCTAAGGACGGTCAAGAAGTCCTATGAACTGTCAAGAGGTCCTATGGATGGTCAAGAAGTCCTTAGGACGGTCTAGAAGTCCTTAGGACGGTCAAGAAGTACTTAGAACGGTCTTGAAGTTCTATGGACGGTCAAGAAGTTCTTAGGCCGGTCAAGAAGTTCTTAGGACGGTCAAGAAGTCTTTAGGACGGTCTTGAAGTTCTATGGACGGTCAAGAAGTCCTTAGGACGGTCAAGAAGTCATTAGGACGCTCAAGAAGTTCTTAGGCCGGTCAAGAAGTTCTTAGGACGGTCAAGAAGTCTTTAGGACGGTCTTGAAGTTCTATGGACGGTCAAGAAGTACATAGGACGGTCAAGATGTCCTAAGGGCGGTCAAGAAGTCCTTAGGACGGTCAAGAGGTCCTATGGACTGTCATAAAGTCCTTAGGACGGTCAAGAAGTCCTTAGGACGGTCAAGAAGTCCTTAGGACGGTCAAGAAGTCTTAAGAACGAACAAGAAGTCCTTAGGACGGTCAAGAAGTCCTTAGGACGGTCAAGAAGTCCTTAGGACGGTCAAGAAGTCCTTAGGACGGTCAAGAAGTCCTTAGGACGGTCAAGAAGTCATTAGGACGGTCAAGAAGTCCTATGGACTGTCAAGAAGTCCTTAGGACTGCCAAGAAGTCTTTAGGACGGTCAAGAAGTCTTAAGGACGGTCAAGTAGTCCTTAGGACGGTCAAGAAGTCCTTAGGACGCTCATGAAGTCCTTATGACTGTCAAGAAGTCCTTTGGACGGTCAAGAAGTCTTTAGGACGGTCATGTAGTCATTAGGACGGTCAAGAAGTCCTCAGGACTGTCAAGAAGTCTTTAGGACGGTCAAGAAGTCCTTAGGACAGTCAAGAAGCCCTTAGGACGGTCAAGAGGTCCTATGGACGGTCAAGAAGTCCTTAGAACGCTCAAGAAGTCCTATGGACGGTCAAGAAGTCCTTAGGACGGTCAAGAAGTCCTTAGGACGGTCAAGAAGTCCTTAGGACGGTCAAGAAGTCCTTAGGACGGTCAAGAAGTCTTTAGGACGGTCTTGAAGTTCTATGGACGGTCAAGAAGTCCATAGGACGGTCAAGATGTCCTAAGGACGGTCAAGAAGTCCCTAAAACGGTCAAGAGGTTCTATGGACGGTCAAGAAGTCCTTAGGACGGTCAAGAAGTCCTTAGGACGGTCAAGAAGTCCTTAGGACGGTCAAGAAGTCCTTAGGACGGTCAAGAGGTCCTATGGACTGTCAAGAAGTCATTAGGACGCTCATGAAGTCCTTATGACTGTCAAGAAGTCCTTTGGACGGTCAAGAAGTCATTAGGACGGTCATGTAGTCATTAGGACGGTAAAGAAGTCCTTAGGACTGTCAAGAAGTCCTAAGGACGGTCAAGAAGTCCTTAGGACAGTCAAGAAGCCCTTAGGACGGTCAAGAGGTCCTATGGACGGTCAAGAAGTCCTTAGAACGCTCAAGAAGTCCTATGGACGGTCAAGAAGTCCTATGGACTGTCAAGAAGTCCTTAGGACTGCCAAGAAGTCTTTAGGACGGTCAAGAAGTCTTTAGGACGGTCAAGTAGTCCTTAGGACGGTCAAGAAGTCCTTTGGACGGTCAAGAAGTCATTAGGACGGTCAAGAAGACCTTAGGACGGTCAAGAAGTCCTTAGGACGGTCAAGAAGTCCTTAGGACGGTCAAGAAGTCCTTAGGACGGTCAAGAAGTTCTATGGACGGTCAAGAAGTCCTTAGGACGGTCAAGAGGTCCTTTGGACTGTCAAGAAGTCATTAGGACGGTCAAGAGGTTCTATGGACGGTCAAGAAGTCCTTAGGACGGTCAAGAAGTCCTCAGGACGGCCAAGAAGTCTTTAGGACGGTCATTAAGTCATTAGGACGGTCAAGAAATCCTAAGGACGGTCAAGAAGTCCTATGAACTGTCAAGAGGTCCTATGGATGGTCAAGAAGTCCTTAGGACGGTCTAGAAGTCCTTAGGACGGTCAAGAAGTACTTAGAACGGTCTTGAAGTTCTATGGACGGTCAAGAAGTCCTTAGGACGGTCAAGAAGTCCTCAGGACGGCCAAGAAGTCTTTAGGACGGTCATAAAGTCATTAGGAGGGTCAAGAAGTCTTAAGGACGGTCAAGAAGTCCTTAGGACGGTCAAGAAGTCCTAAGGACGGTCTAGAAGTCCTTAGGACGGTCAAGAGGTCCTATGGACGGTCAAGAAGTCCTAAGGACGGTCAAGAAGTCCTAAGGACGGTCAAGAAGTCATTAGGACGCTCAAGAAGTTCTTAGGCCGGTCAAGAAGTTCTTAGGACGGTCAAGAAGTCTTTAGGACGGTCTTGAATTTCTATGGACGGTCAAGAAGTACATAGGACGGTCAAGATGTCCTAAGGACGGTCAAGAAGTCCCTAGGACGGTCAAGAGGTTCAATGGACGGTCAAGAAGTCCTTAGGACGGTCAAGAAGTCCTCAGGACGGCCAAGAAGTCTTTAGGACGGTCATAAAGTCATTAGGACGGTCAAGAAATCCTAAGGACGGTCAAGAAGTCCTATGAACTGTCAAGAGGTCCTATGGATGGTCAAGAAGTCCTTAGGACGGTCTAGAAGTCCTTAGGACGGTCAAGAAGTACTTAGAACGGTCTTGAAGTTCTATGGACGGTCAAGAAGTCCTTAGGAGGGTCAAGAAGTCTTAAGGACGGTCAAGAAGTCCTTAGGACGGTCAAGAAGTCCTAAGGACGGTCTAGAAGTCCTTAGGACGGTCAAGAAGTCATTAGGACGCTCAAGAAGTTCTTAGGCCGGTCAAGAAGTTCTTAGGACGGTCAAGAAGTCTTTAGGACGGTCTTGAAGTTCTATGGACGGTCAAGAAGTACATAGGACGGTCAAGATGTCCTAAGGGCGGTCAAGAAGTCCTTAGGACGGTCAAGAGGTCCTATGGACTGTCATAAAGTCCTTAGGACGGTCAAGAAGTCCTTAGGACGGTCAAGAAGTCCTTAGGACGGTCAAGAAGTCTTAAGAACGAACAAGAAGTCCTTAGGACGGTCAAGAAGTCCTTAGGACGGTCAAGAAGTCCTTAGGACGGTCAAGAAGTCCTTAGGACGGTCAAGAAGTCCTTAGGACGGTCAAGAAGTCATTAGGACGGTCAAGAAGTCCTATGGACTGTCAAGAAGTCCTTAGGACTGCCAAGAAGTCTTTAGGACGGTCAAGAAGTCTTAAGGACGGTCAAGTAGTCCTTAGGACGGTCAAGAAGTCCTTAGGACGCTCATGAAGTCCTTATGACTGTCAAGAAGTCCTTTGGACGGTCAAGAAGTCTTTAGGACGGTCATGTAGTCATTAGGACGGTCAAGAAGTCCTCAGGACTGTCAAGAAGTCTTTAGGACGGTCAAGAAGTCCTTAGGACAGTCAAGAAGCCCTTAGGACGGTCAAGAGGTCCTATGGACGGTCAAGAAGTCCTTAGAACGCTCAAGAAGTCCTATGGACGGTCAAGAGGTTCTATGGACGGTCAAGAAGTCCTTAGGACGGTCAAGAAGTCCTTAGGACGGTCAAGAAGTCCTTAGGACGGTCAAGAAGTCCTTAGGACGGTCAAGAGGTCCTATGGACTGTCAAGAAGTCATTAGGACGCTCATGAAGTCCTTATGACTGTCAAGAAGTCCTTTGGACGGTCAAGAAGTCATTAGGACGGTCATGTAGTCATTAGGACGGTAAAGAAGTCCTTAGGACTGTCAAGAAGTCCTAAGGACGGTCAAGAAGTCCTTAGGACAGTCAAGAAGCCCTTAGGACGGTCAAGAGGTCCTATGGACGGTCAAGAAGTCCTTAGAACGCTCAAGAAGTCCTATGGACGGTCAAGAAGTCCTATGGACTGTCAAGAAGTCCTTAGGACTGCCAAGAAGTCTTTAGGACGGTCAAGAAGTCTTTAGGACGGTCAAGTAGTCCTTAGGACGGTCAAGAAGTCCTTTGGACGGTCAAGAAGTCATTAGGACGGTCAAGAAGTCCTTAGGACGGTCAAGAAGTCCTTAGGACGGTCAAGAAGTCCTTAGGACGGTCAAGAAGTCCTTAGGACGGTCAAGAAGTCCTTAGGACGGTCAAGAAGTCCTTAGGACGGTCAAGAGGTCCTTTGGACTGTCAAGAAGTCATTAGGACGCTCAAGAAGTCCTTATGACTGTCAAGAAGTCCTTTGGACGGTCAAGAAGTCTTTAGGACGGTCATGTAGTCATTAGGACGGTCAAGAAGTCCTTAGGACTGTCAAGAAGTCTTTAGGACGGTCAAGAAGTCCTTAGGACGGTCAAGAAGTACTCAGGACGGTCTTGAAGTTCTATGGACGGTCAAGAAGTCCTTAGGACGGTCAAGAAGTCCTAAGGACGGTCAAGAAGTCCTTAGGACGGTCAAGAAGTCCTTAGGACAGTCAAGAAGCCCTTAGGACGATCAAGAGGTCCTATGGACGGTCAAGAAGTCCTTAGAACGCTCAAGAAGTCCTTAGGACGGTCAAGAAGTCTTTAGGACGGTCTAGAAGTCATTAGGACGGTCAAGAAGTCCTTAGGACGGTCAAGAAGTCTTTAAGACGGTCAAGAAGTCCTTAGGACGGTCAAGAAGTACTTAGGACGGTCTTGAAGTTCTATGGACGGTCAAGAAGTCCTTAGGACGGTGAAGAAGTCTTTAGGACGGTCAAGAAGTACTCAGGACGGTCTTGAAGTTCTATGGACGGCCAAGAAGTCTTTACGACGGTCATAAAGTCATAAGGACGGTCAAGAAATCCTAAGGACGGTCAAGAAATCCTATGGACTGTCAAGAGGTCCTATGGATGGTCAAGAAGTCATTAGGACGGTCTAGAAGTCTTTAGGACGGTCAAGAAGTCCTTAGGACGGTCAAGAAGTCTTAAGGACGGTAAAGAGGTCCTATGGACGGTCAAGAAGTCCTAAGGACGGTCAAGAAGTCATTAGGACGCTCAAGAAGTCCTTAGGCCGGTCAAGAAGTACTTAGAACGGTCTTGAAGTTCTATGGACGGTCAAGAAGTCCTTAGGACGGTCAAGAAGTCTTAAGGACGGTCAAGAAGTCCTTAGGACGGTCAAGAAGTCCTTAGGACGGTCAAGAAGTCCTTTGGACGGTCAAGAGGTCCTATGGACGGTCAAGAAGTCCTAAGGACGGTCAAGAAGTCATTAGGACGCTCAAGAAGTCCTTAGGCCGGTCAAGAAGTCCTTAGGACGGTCAAGAAGTCTTTAGGACGGTCTTGAAGTTCTATGGACGGTCAAGAAGTCCATAGGACGGTCAAGATGTCCTAAGGACGGTCAAGAAGTCCCTAAAACGGTCAAGAGGTTCTATGGACGGTCAAGAAGTCCTTAGGACGGTCAAGAAGTCCTCAGGACGGCCAAGAAGTCTTTAGGACGGTCATAAAGTCATTAGGACGGTCAAGAAATCCTAAGGACGGTCTAGAAGTCCTATGAACTGTCAAGAGGTCCTATGGATGGTCAAGAAGTCCTTAGGACGGTCTAAAAGTCCTTAGGACGGTCAAGAAGTACTTAGAACGGTCTTGAAGTTCTATGGACGGTCAAGAAGTCCTTAGGAGGGTCAAGAAGTCTTAAGGACGGTCAAGAAGTCCTTAGGACGGTCAAGAAGTCCTAAGGACGGTCTAGAAGTCCTTAGGACGGTCAAGAGGTCCTATGGACGGTCAAGAAGTCCTAAGGACGGTCAAGAAGTCCTAAGGACGGTCAAGAAGTCTTTAGGACGGTCAAGAAGTCTTTAGGACGGTCTTGAAGTTCTATGGACGGTCAAGAAGTACATAGGACGGTCAAGATGTCCTAAGGGCGGTCAAGAAGTCCTTAGGACGGTCAAGAGGTCCTATGGACTGTCATAAAGTCCTTAGGACGGTCAAGAAGTCCTTAGGACGGTCAAGAAGTCCTTAGGACTGTCAAGAAGTCTTAAGAACGAACAAGAAGTCCTTAGGACGGTCAAGAAGTCCTTAGGACGGTCAAGAAGTCCTTAGGACGGTCAAGAAGTCCATAGGACGGTCAAGAAGTCCTTAGGACGGTCAAGAAGTCCTTAGGACGGTCAAGAAGTCCCATGAACTGTCAAGAGGTCCTATGGATGGTCAAGAAGTCCTTAGGACGGTCAAGAAGTCCTCAGGACGGCCAAGAAGTCTTTAGGACGGTCATAAAGTCATTAGGACGGTCAAGAAATCCTAAGGACGGTCAAGAAGTCCTATGAACTGTCAAGAGGTCCTATGGATGGTCAAGAAGTCCTTAGGACGGTCTAAAAGTCCTTAGGACGGTCAAGAAGTACTTAGAACGGTCTAAAAGTCCTTAGGACGGTCAAGAAGTACTTAGAACGGTCTTGAAGTTCTATGGACGGTCAAGAAGTCCTTAGGAGGGTCAAGAAGTCTTAAGGACGGTCAAGAAGTCCTTAGGACGGTCAAGAAGTCCTTAGGACGGTCAAGAAGTCCTTAGGACGGTCAAGAATTCCTTAGGACTGTCAAGAAGTCATTAGGATGCTCATGAAGTCCTTATGACTGTCAAGAAGTCCTAAGGACGGTCAAGAAGTCATTAGGACGGTCAAGAAGTCCTATGGACTGTCAAGAAGTCCTTAGGGCGGTCAAGAAGTCATTAGGAAGGTCAAGAAGACCTTAGGACGGTCAAGAAGTCCTTAGGACGGTCAAGAAGTCCTTAGGACGGTCAAGAAGTCCTTAGGATTGTCAAAAGGTCCTATGGACTGTCAAGAAGTCATTAGGACGCTCATGAAAGCCTTATGACTGTCAAGAAGCCCTTTGGATTGTCAAGAAGTCTTTAGGACGGTCATGTAGTCATTAGGACGGTCAAGAAGTCCTTAGGACTGTCAAGAAGTCTTTAGGACGGTCAAGAAGTCCTTAGGACAGTCAAGAAGCCCTTAGGACGGTCAAGAGGTCCTATGGACGGTCAAGAAGTCCTTAGAACGCTCAAGAAGTCCTATGGACGGTCAAGAAGTCCTTAGGACGGTCAAGAAGTCATTAGGACGCTCAAGAAGTCCTTAGGCCGGTCAAGAAGTCCTTAGGACGGTCAAGAAGTCTTTAGGACGGTCTTGAAGTTCTATGGACGGTCAAGAAGTCCATAGGACGGTCAAGATGTCCTAAGGACGGTCAAGAAGTCCCTAAAACGGTCAAGAGGTTCTATGGACGGTCAAGAAGTCCTTAGGACGGTCAAGAAGTCCTCAGGACTGCCAAGAAGTCTTTAGGACGGTCATAAAGTCATTAGGACGGTCAAGAAATCCTAAGGACGGTCTAGAAGTCCTATGAACTGTCAAGAGGTCCTATGGATGGTCAAGAAGTCCTTAGGACGGTCTAAAAGTCCTTAGGACGGTCAAGAAGTACTTAGAACGGTCTTGAAGTTCTATGGACGGTCAAGAAGTCCTTAGGAGGGTCAAGAAGTCTTAAGGACGGTCAAGAAGTCCTTAGGACGGTCAAGAAGTCCTAAGGACGGTCTAGAAGTCCTTAGGACGGTCAAGAGGTCCTATGGACGGTCAAGAAGTCCTAAGGACGGTCAAGAAGTCCTAAGGACGGTCAAGAAGTCTTTAGGACGGTCAAGAAGTCTTTAGGACGGTCTTGAAGTTCTATGGACGGTCAAGAAGTACATAGGACGGTCAAGATGTCCTAAGGGCGGTCAAGAAGTCCTTAGGACGGTCAAGAGGTCCTATGGACTGTCATAAAGTCCTTAGGACGGTCAAGAAGTCCTTAGGACGGTCAAGAAGTCCTTAGGACTGTCAAGAAGTCTTAAGAACGAACAAGAAGTCCTTAGGACGGTCAAGAAGTCCTTAGGACGGTCAAGAAGTCCTTAGGACGGTCAAGAAGTCCATAGGACGGTCAAGAAGTCCTTAGGACGGTCAAGAAGTCCTTAGGACGGCCAAGAAGTCTTTAGGACGGTCATAAAGTCATTAGGACGGTCAAGAAATCCTAAGGACGGTCAAGAAGTCATATGAACTGTCAAGAGGTCCTATGGATGGTCAAGAAGTCCTTAGGACGGTCAAGAAGTCCTCAGGACGGCCAAGAAGTCTTTAGGACGGTCATAAAGTCATTAGGACGGTCAAGAAATCCTAAGGACGGTCAAGAAGTCCTATGAACTGTCAAGAGGTCCTATGGATGGTCAAGAAGTCCTTAGGACGGTCTAAAAGTCCTTAGGACGGTCAAGAAGTACTTAGAACGGTCTAAAAGTCCTTAGGACGGTCAAGAAGTACTTAGAACGGTCTTGAAGTTCTATGGACGGTCAAGAAGTCCTTAGGAGGGTCAAGAAGTCTTAAGGACGGTCAAGAAGTCCTTAGGACGGTCAAGAAGTCCTTAGGACGGTCAAGAAGTCCTTAGGACGGTCAAGAATTCCTTAGGACTGTCAAGAAGTCATTAGGATGCTCATGAAGTCCTTATGACTGTCAAGAAGTCCTAAGGACGGTCAAGAAGTCATTAGGACGGTCAAGAAGTCCTATGGACTGTCAAGAAGTCCTTAGGGCGGTCAAGAAGTCATTAGGAAGGTCAAGAAGACCTTAGGACGGTCAAGAAGTCCTTAGGACGGTCAAGAAGTCCTTAGGACGGTCAAGAAGTCCTTAGGATTGTCAAAAGGTCCTATGGACTGTCAAGAAGTCATTAGGACGCTCATGAAAGCCTTATGACTGTCAAGAAGCCCTTTGGATTGTCAAGAAGTCTTTAGGACGGTCATGTAGTCATTAGGACGGTCAAGAAGTCCTTAGGACTGTCAAGAAGTCTTTAGGACGGTCAAGAAGTCCTTAGGACAGTCAAGAAGCCCTTAGGACGGTCAAGAGGTCCTATGGACGGTCAAGAAGTCCTTAGAACGCTCAAGAAGTCCTATGGACGGTCAAGAAGTCCTTAGGACGGTCAAGTCCTTAGGACGGTCAAGAAGTCCTTAGGACGGTCAAGAGGTCCTATGGACTGTCAAGAAGTCATTAGGACGCTCATGAAGTCCTTATGACTGTCAAGAAGTCCTTTGGACGGTCAAGAAGTCTTTAGGACGGTCATGTAGTCATTAGGACGGTCAAGAAGTCCTTAGGACGGTCAAGAAGTCCTTAGGACGGTCAAGAGGTCCTATGGACTGTCAAGAAGTCATTAGGACGCTCATGAAGTCCTTATGACTGTCAAGAAGTCCTTTGGACGGTCAAGAAGTCATTAGGACGGTCATGTAGTCATTAGGACGGTAAAGAAGTCCTTAGGACTGTCAAGAAGTCCTAAGGACGGTCAAGAAGTCCTTAGGACAGTCAAGAAGCCCTTAGGACGGTCAAGAGGTCCTATGGACGGTCAAGAAGTCTCTAGAACGCTCAAGAAGTCCTATGGACGGTCAAGAAGTCCTATGGACTGTCAAGAAGTCCTTAGGACTGCCAAGAAGTCTTTAGGACGGTCAAGAAGTCTTTAGGACGGTCAAGTAGTCCTTAGGACGGTCAAGAAGTCCTTAGGACGGTCAAGAAGTCATTAGGACGGTCAAGAAGACCTTAGGACGGTCAAGAAGTCCTTAGGACGGTCAAGAAGTCCTTAGGACGGTCAAGAAGTCCTTAGGACGGTCAAGAAGTCCTTAGGACGGTCAAGAAGTCCTTAGGACGGTCAAGAGGTCCTTTGGACTGTCAAGAAGTCATTAGGACGCTCAAGAAGTCCTTATGACTGTCAAGAAGTCCTTTGGACGGTCAAGAAGTCTTTAGGACGGTCATGTAGTCATTAGGACGGTCAAGAAGTCCTTAGGACTGTCAAGAAGTCTTTAGGACGGTCAAGAAGTCCTTTGGACGGTCAAGAAGTACTCAGGACGGTCTTGAAGTTCTATGGACGGTCAAGAAGTCCTTAGGGCGGTCAAGAAGTCCTAAGGACGGTCAAGAAGTCCTTAGGACGGTCAAGAAGTCCTTAGGACAGTCAAGAAGCCCTTAGGACGATCAAGAAGTCCTTAGGACGGTCAAGAAGTCTTTAGGACGGTCTAGTAGTCTTTAGGACGGTCAAGAGGTCCTATGGATGGTCAAGAAGTCATTAGGACGGTCTAGAAGTCCTTAGGACGGTCAAGAAATACTTAGAACGGTCTTGAAGTTCTATGGACGGTCAAGAAGTCCTTAGGACGGTCAAGAAGTCTTAAGGACGGTAAAGAGGTCCTATGGACGGTCAAGAAGTCCTAAGGACGGTCAAGAAGTCATTAGGACGCTCAAGAAGTCCTTAGGCCGGTCAAGAAGTACTTATAACGGTCTTGAAGTTCTATGGACGGTCAAGAAGTCCTTAGGACGGTCAAGAAGTCTTAAGGACGGTCAAGAAGTCCTTAGGACGGTCAAGAAGTCCTTTGGACGGTCAAGAGGTCCTATGGACGGTCAAGAAGTCCTAAGGACGGTCAAGAAGTCATTAGGACGCTCAAGAAGTCCTTAGGCCGGTCAAGAAGTCCTTAGGACGGTCAAGAAGTCTTTAGGACGGTCTTGAAGTTCTATGGACGGTGAAGAAGTCCATAGGACGGTCAAGATGTCCTAAGGACGGTCAAGAAGTCCCTAAAACGGTCAAGAGGTTCTATGGACGGTCAAGAAGTCCTTAGGAAGGTCAAGAAGTCCTCAGGACGGCCAAGAAGTCTTTAGGACGGTCATAAAGTCATTAGGACGGTCAAGAAATCCTAAGGACGGTCAAGAAGTCCTATGAACTGTCAAGAGGTCCTATGGATGGTCAAGAAGTCCTTAGGACGGTCTAGAAGTCCTTAGGACGGTCAAGAAGTACTTAGAACGGTCTTGAAGTTCTATGGACGGTCAAGAAGTCCTTAGGAGGGTCAAGAAGTCTTAAGGACGGTCAAGAAGTCCTTAGGACGGTCAAGAAGTCCTAAGGACGGTCTAGAAGTCCTTAGGACGGTCAAGAGGTCCTATGGACGGTCAAGAAGTCCTAAGGACGGTCAAGAAGTCCTAAGGACGGTCAAGAAGTCATTAGGACGGTCAAGAGGTCCTATGGACGGTCAAGAAGTCCTAAGGACGGTCAAGAAGTCCTAAGGACGGTCAAGAAGTCATTAGGACGCTCAAGAAGTTCTTAGGCCGGTCAAGAAGTTCTTAGGACGGTCAAGAAGTCTTTAGGACGGTCTTGAAGTTCTATGGACGGTCAAGAAGTACATAGGACGGTCAAGATGTCCTAAGGGCGGTCAAGAAGTCCTTAGGACGGTCAAGAGGTCCTATGGACTGTCATAAAGTCCTTAGGACGGTCAAGAAGTCCTTAGGACGGTCAAGAAGTCCTTAGGACGGTCAAGAAGTCTTAAGAACGAACAAGAAGTCCTTAGGACGGTCAAGAAGTCCTTAGGACGGTCAAGAAGTCCTTAGGACGGTCAAGAAGTCCTTAGGACGGTCAAGAAGTCCTTAGGAGGGTCAAGAAGTCTTAAGGACGGTCAAGAAGTCCTTAGGACGGTCAAGAAGTCCTAAGGACGGTTTAGAAGTCCTTAGGACGGTCAAGAGGTCCTATGGACGGTCAAGAAGTCCTAAGGACGGTCAAGAAGTCCTAAGGACGGTCAAGAAGTCATTAGGACGCTCAAGAAGTTCTTAGGCCGGTCAAGAAGTTCTTAGGACGGTCAAGAAGTCTTTAGGACGGTCTTGAAGTTCTATGGACGGTCAAGAAGTACATAGGACGGTCAAGATGTCCTAAGGGCGGTCAAGAAGTCCTTAGGACGGTCAAGAGGTCCTATGGACTGTCATAAAGTCCTTAGGACGGTCAAGAAGTCCTTAGGACGGTCAAGAAGTCCTTAGGACGGTCAAGAAGTCCTTAGGACGGTCAAGAAGTCCTTAGGGACGGTCAAGAAGTCCTTAGGACGGTCAAGAAGTCCTTAGGACGGTCAAGAAGTCCTTAGGACGGCCAAGAAGTCCTTAGGACGGTCAAGAATTCCTTAGAACGGTCAAGAAGTCCTAAGGACGGTCAAGAAGTCCTTAGGACGGTCAAACCGTCCTTAGGACGGTCAAGAAGTCATTAGGACGGTCAAGAAGTCCTATGGACTGTCAAGAAGTCCTTAGGACTGCCAAGAATTCTTTAGGACGGTCAAGAAGTCTTTAGGACGGTCAAGTAGTCCTTAGGACGGTCAAGAAGTCCTTAGGACGGTCAAGAAGTCCTTAGGACGGTCAAGAAGTCCTTAGGACGGTCAAGAGGTCCTATGGACTGTCAAGAAGTCATTAGGATGCTCATGAAGTCCTTATGACTGTCAAGAAGTCCTAAGGACGGTCAAGAAGTCATTAGGACGGTCAAGAAGTCCTATGGACTGTCAAGAAGTCCTTAGGACGGTCAAGAAGTCATTAGGACGGTCAAGAAGACCTTAGGACGGTCAAGAAGTCCTTAGGACGGTCAAGAAGTCCTTAGGACGGTCAAGAAGTCCTTAGGACGGTCAAGAAGTCCTTAGGACGGTCAAGAAGTCCTTAGGACGGTCAAGAGGTCCTATGGACTGTCAAGAAGTCATTAGGACGCTCATGAAGTCCTTATGACTGTCAAGAAGTCCTTTGGATGGTCAAGAAGTCTTTAGGACGGTCATGTAGTCATTAGGACGGTCAAGAAGTCCTTAGGACTGTCAAGAAGTCTTTATGACGGTCAAGAAGTCCTTAGGACAGTCAAGAAGCCCTTAGGACGGTCAAGAGGTCCTATGGACGGTCAAGAAGTCCTAAGAACGCTCAAGAAGTCCTATGGACGGTCAAGAAGTCCTTAGGACGGTCAAGAAGTCCTTAGGACGGTCAAGAAGTCCCTAGGACGGTCAAGAGGTCCTATGGACTGTCAAGAAGTCATTAGGACGCTCATGAAGTCCTTATGACTGTCAAGAAGTCCTTTGGACGGTCAAGAAGTCTTTAGGACGGTCATGTAGTCATTAGGACGGTCAAGAAGTCCTTAGGACTGTCAAGAAGTCCTAAGGACGGTCAAGAAGTCCTTAGGACAGTCAAGAAGCCCTTAGGACGGTCAAGAGGTCCTATGGACGGTCAAGAAGTCCTTAGAACGCTCAAGAAGTCCTATTGACGGTCAAGAAGTCCTTTGGACTGTCAAGAAGTCCTTAGGACTGCCAAGAAGTCTTTAGGACGGTCAAGAAGTCTTTAGGACGGTCAAGTAGTCCTTAGGACGGTCAAGAAGTCCTTAGGGCGGTCAAGAAGTCATTAGGACGGTCAAGAAGACCTTAGGACGGTCAAGAAGTCCTTAGGACGGTCAAGAAGTCCTTAGGACGGTCAAGAAGTCCTTAGGACGGTCAAGAAGTCCTTAGGACGGTCAAGAAGTCCTTAGGACGGTCAAGAGGTCCTATGGACTGTCAAGAAGTCATTAGGACGCTCAAGAAGTCCTTATGACTGTCAAGAAGTCCTTTGGACGGTCAAGAAGTCTTTAGGACGGTCATGTAGTCATTAGGACGGTCAAGAAGTCCTTAGGACTGTCAAGAAGTCTTTAGGACGGTCAAGAAGTCCTTAGGACGGTCAAGAAGTACTCAGGACGGTCTTGAAGTTCTATGGACGGTCAAGAAGTCCTTAGGACGGTCAAGAAGTCCTTAGGACAGTCAAGAAGCCCTTAGGACGATCAAGAGGTCCTATGGACGGTCAAGAAGTCCTTAGAACGCTTAAGAAGTCCTTAGGACGGTCAAGAAGTATTTAGGACGGTCTAGAAGTCTTTAGGACGGTCAAGAAGTCCTTAGGACGGTCAAGAAGTCTTTAAGACGGTCAAGAAGTCCTTAGGACGGTCAAGAAGTACTTAGGACGGTCTTGAAGTTCTATGGACGGTCAAGAAGTCCTTTGGACGGTCAAGAAGTCCTAAGGACGGTCAAGAAGTCCTTAGGACGGTCAAGAAGTCTTTAGGACGGTCAAGAAGTCCTTAGGACGGTCAAGAAGTCTTTAGGACGGTCAAGAAGTCCTTAGGACGGTCAAGAAGTGCTAAGGACGGTCAAGAAATCCTTAGGACGGTCAAGAAGTGCTAAGGACGGTCAAGAAGTCCTTAGTACGCTCAAGAAGTCCTTAGGACGGTCAAGAAGTCTTTAGGACGGTCAAGAAGTCCTTAGGACGGTCAAGAAGTCTTGAGGACGGTCAAGAAGTCCTTAGGACGGTCAAGAAGTACTTAAAACGGTCTTGAAGCTTTATGGACGGTCAAGAAGTCCATAGGACGGTCAAGAAGTCTTAAGGACGGTCAAGAAGTCCTAAAGACGGTCAAGAAGTCCTTAGGACGGTCAAGAAGTCCTTAGGACGGTCAAGAAGTCCTTAGGACGGTCAAGAAGTCCTTAGGACGGTCAAGAAGTCCTTAGGACGGTCAAGAGGTCCTATGGACTGTCAAGAAGTCATTAGGACGCTCATGAAGTCCTTATGACTGTCAATAAGTCCTTTGGACGGTCAAGAAGTCCTTAGGACGGTCAAGAAGTGCTAAGGACGGTCAAGAAGTCCTTAGGACGGTCAAGAAGTCCTTAGGACGGTCAAGAAGTCCTTAGGACGGTCAAGAAGTCCTTAGGACGGTCAAGAAGTCCTTAGGACGGTCAAGAGGTCCTATGGACTGTCAAGAAGTCATTAGGACGCTCATGAAGTCCTTATGACTGTCAAGAAGTCTTTAGGACGGTCAAGAAGTCCTTAGGACGGTCAAGAAGTGCTAAGGACGGTCAAGAAATCCTTAGGACGGTCAAGAAGTGCTAAGGACGGTCAAGAAGTCCTTAGTACGCTCAAGAAGTCCTTAGGACGGTCAAGAAGTCTTTAGGACGGTCAAGAAGTCCTTAGGACGGTCAAGAAGTCTTGAGGACGGTCAAGAAGTCCTTAGGACGGTCAAGAAGTACTTAAAACGGTCTTGAAGCTTTATGGACGGTCAAGAAGTCCATAGGACGGTCAAGAAGTCTTAAGGACGGTCAAGAAATCCTTAGGACGGTCAAGAAGTGCTAAGGACGGTCAAGAAGTCCTTAGTACGCTCAAGAAGTCCTTAGGACGGTCAAGAAGTCTTTAGGACGGTCAAGAAGTCCTTAGGACGGTCAAGAAGTCTTGAGGACGGTCAAGAAGTCCTTAGGACGGTCAAGAAGTACTTAAAACGGTCTTGAAGCTTTATGGACGGTCAAGAAGTCCATAGGACGGTCAAGAAGTCTTAAGGACGGTCAAGAAGTCCTAAGGACGGTCAAGAAGTCCTTAGGACGGTCAAGAAGTCCTTAGGACGGTCAAGAAGTCCTTAGGACGGTCAAGAAGTCCTTAGGACGGTCAAGAAGTCCTTAGGACGGTCAAGAAGTCCTTAGGACGGTCAAGAGGTCCTATGGACTGTCAAGAAGTCATTAGGACGCTCATGAAGTCCTTATGACTGTCAAGAAGTCCTTTGGACGGTCAAGAAGTCTTTAGGACGGTCATGTAGTCATTAGGACGGTCAAGAAGTCCTTAGGACTGTCAAGAAGTCTTTAGGACGGTCAAGAAGTCCTTAGGATAGTCAAGAAGCCCTTAGGACGGTCAAGAGGTCATATGGACGGTCAAGAAGTCCTTAGGACTGTCAAGAAGTCTTTAGGACGGTCATGTAGTCATTAGGACGGTCAAGAAGTCCTTAGAACGCTCAAGAAGTCCAATGGACGGTCAAGAAGTCCTATGGACTGTCAAGAAGTCCTTAGGACTGCCAAGAAGTCTTTAGGACGGTCAAGAAGTCTTTAGGACGGTCAAGTAGTCCTTAGGACGGTCAGAAGTCCTTAGGACGGTCAAGAAGTCATTAAGACGGTCAAGAAGACCTTAGGACGGTCCAGAAGTCCTTAGGACGGTCAAGAAGTCCTTGGGACGGTCAAGAAGTCCTTAGGACGGTCAAGAAGTCCTTAGGACGGTCAAGAAGTCCTTAGGACGGTCAAGAGGTCCTATGGACTGTCAAGAAGTCATTAGGACGCTCAAGAAGTCCTTATGACTGTCAAGAAGTCCTTTGGACGGTCAAGAAGTCTTTAGGACGGTCATGTAGTCATTAGGACGGTCAAGAAGTCCTTAGGACTGTCAAGAAGTCTTTAGGACGGTCAAGAAGTCCTTAGGACGGTCAAGAAGTACTCAGGACGGTCTTGAAGTTCTATGGACGGTCAAGAAGTCCTTAGGACGGTCAAGAAGTCCTAAGGACGGTCAAGAAGTCCTTAGGACGGTCAAGAAGTCTTTAGGACGGTCATGTAGTCATTAGGACGGTCAAGAAGTCCTTAGGACTGTCAAGAAGTCTTTAGGACGGTCAAGAAGTCCTTAGGACGGTCAAGAAGTACTCAGGACGGTCAAGAAGTCTTTAGGACGGTCAAGAAGTCCTTAGGACGGTCAAGAAGTACTCAGGACGGTCAAGAAGTCTTAAGAACGAACAAGAAGTCCTTAGGACGGTCAAGAAGTCCTTAGGACGGTCAAGAAGTCCTTAGGACGGTCAAGAAGTCCTTAGGACGGTCAAGAAGTCCTTAGGACGGTCAAGAAGTCCTTAGGACGGTCAGAAGTCCTTAGGACGGCCAAGAAGTCCTTAGGACGGTCAAGAATTCCTTAGAACGGTCAAGAATTCCTAGAACGGTCAGAAGCCTAGACGGTCAAGAAGTCCTTAGGACGGTCAAGAAGTCCTTAGGACGGTCAAGAAGTCATTAGGACGGTCAAGAAGTCCTATGGACTGTCAAGAAGTCCTTAGGACTGCCAAGAAGTCTTTAGGACGGTCAAGAAGTCTTTAGGACGGTCAAGTAGTCCTTAGGACGGTCAAGAAGTCCTTAGGACGGTCAAGAAGTCCTTAGGACGGTCAAGAAGTCCTTAGGACGGTCAAGAGGTCCTATGGACTGTCAAGAAGTCCTTAGGATGCTCATGAAGTCCTTATGACTGTCAAGAAGTCCTAAGGACGGTCAAGAAGTCATTAGGACGGTCAGAAGTCCTATGGACTGTCAAGAAGTCCTTAGGACGGTCAAGAAGTCATTAGGACGTCAAGAAGACCTTAGGACGGTCAAGAAGTCCTTAGGACGGTCAAGAAGTCCTTAGGACGGTCAAGAAGTCCTTAGGACGGTCAAGAAGTCCTTAGGACGGTCAAGAAGTCCTTAGGACGGTCAAGAGGTCCTATGGACTGTCAAGAAGTCATTAGGACGCTCATGAAGTCCTTATGACTGTCAAGAAGTCCTTTGGATGGTCAAGAAGTCTTTAGGACGGTCATGTAGTCATTAGGACGGTCAAGAAGTCCTTAGGACTGTCAAGAAGTCTTTAGGACGGTCAAGAAGTCCTTAGGACAGTCAAGAAGCCCTTAGGACGGTCAAGAGGTCCTATGGACGGTCAAGAAGTCCTAAGAACGCTAAAGAAGTCCTATGGACGGTCAAGAAGTCCTTAGGACGGTCAAGAAGTCCTTAGGACGGTCAAGAAGTCCTTAGGACGGTCAAGAGGTCCTATGGGACTGTCAAGAAGTCATTAGGACGCTCATGAAGTCCTTATGACTGTCAAGAAGTCCTTTGGACGGTCAAGAAGTCTTTAGGACGGTCATGTAGTCATTAGGACGGTCAAGAAGTCCTTAGGACTGTCAAGAAGTCCTAAGGACGGTCAAGAAGTCCTTAGGACAGTCAAGAAGCCCTTAGGACGGTCAAGAGGTCCTATGGACGGTCAAGAAGTCCTTAGAACGCTCAAGAAGTCCTATTGACGGTCAAGAAGTCCTTTGGACTGTCAAGATGTCCTTAGGACTGCCAAGAAGTCTTTAGGACGGTCAAGAAGTCTTTAGGACGGTCAAGTAGTCCTTAGGACGGTCAAGAAGTCCTTAGGGTGGTCAAGAAGTCATTAGGACGGTCAAGAAGACCTTAGGACGGTCAAGAAGTCCTTAGGACGGTCAAGAAGTCCTTAGGACGGTCAAGAAGTCCTTAGGGCGGTCAAGAAGTCCTTAGGACGGTCAAGAAGTCCTTAGGACGGTCAAGAAGTCCTTAGGACGGTCAAGAAGTCCTTAGGACGGTCAAGAAGTCCTTAGGACGGTCAAGAGGTCCTATGGACTGTCAAGAAGTCATTAGGACGCTCAAGAAGTCCTTATGACTGTCAAGAAGTCCTTTGGACGGTCAAGAAGTCTTTAGGACGGTCATGTAGTCATTAGGACGGTCAAGAAGTCCTTAGGACTGTCAAGAAGTCTTTAGGACGGTCAAGAAGTCCTTAGGACGGTCAAGAAGTACTCAGGACGGTCTTGAAGTTCTATGGACGGTCAAGAAGTCCTTAGGACGGTCAAGAAGTCCTTAGGACAGTCAAGAAGCCCTTAGGACGATCAAGAGGTCCTATGGACGGTCAAGAAGTCCTTAGAACGCTTAAGAAGTCCTTAGGACGGTCAAGAAGTCTTTAGGACGGTCTAGAAGTCTTTAGGACGGTCAAGAAGTCCTTAGGACGGTCAAGAAGTCTTTAAGACGGTCAAGAAGTCCTTAGGACGGTCAAGAAGTACTTAGGACGGTCTTGAAGTTCTATGGACGGTCAAGAAGTCCTTTGGACGGTCAAGAAGTCCTAAGGACGGTCAAGAAGTCCTTAGGACGGTCAAGAAGTCTTTAGGACGGTCAAGAAGTCCTTAGGACGGTCAAGAGTCTTTAGGACGGTCAAGAAGTCCTTAGGACGGTCAAGAAGTGCTAAGGACGGTCAAGAAATCCTTAGGACGGTCAAGAAGTGCTAAGGACGGTCAAGAAGTCCTTAGTACGCTCAAGAAGTCCTTAGGACGGTCAAGAAGTCTTTAGGACGGTCAAGAAGTCCTTAGGACGGTCAAGAAGTCTTGAGGACGGTCAAGAAGTCCTTAGGACGGTCAAGAAGTACTTAAAACGGTCTTGAAGCTTTATGGACGGTCAAGAAGTCCATAGGACGGTCAAGAAGTCTTAAGGACGGTCAAGAAGTCCTAAAGACGGTCAAGAAGTCCTTAGGACGGTCAAGAAGTCCTTAGGACGGTCAAGAAGTCCTTAGGACGGTCAAGAAGTCCTTAGGACGGTCAAGAAGTCCTTAGGACGGTCAAGAGGTCCTATGGACTGTCAAGAAGTCATTAGGACGCTCATGAAGTCCTTATGACTGTCAAGAAGTCCTTTGGACGGTCAAGAAGTCCTTAGGACGGTCAAGAAGTGCTAAGGACGGTCAAGAAGTCCTTAGGACGGTCAAGAAGTCCTTAGGACGGTCAAGAAGTCCTTAGGACGGTCAAGAAGTCCTTAGGACGGTCAAGAAGTCCTTAGGACGGTCAAGAGGTCCTATGGACTGTCAAGAAGTCATTAGGACGCTCATGAAGTCCTTATGACTGTCAAGAAGTCTTTAGGACGGTCAAGAAGTCCTTAGGACGGTCAAGAAGTGCTAAGGACGGTCAAGAAATCCTTAGGACGGTCAAGAAGTGCTAAGGACGGTCAAGAAGTCCTTAGGACGGTCAAGAAGTCTTTAGGACGGTCAAGAAGTCCTTAGGACGGTCAAGAAGTCTTTAGGACGGTCAAGAAGTCCTTAGGACGGTCAAGAAGTGCTAAGGACGGTCAAGAAATCCTTAGGACGGTCAAGAAGTGCTAAGGACGGTCAAGAAGTCCTTAGTACGCTCAAGAAGTCCTTAGGACGGTCAAGAAGTCTTTAGGACGGTCAAGAAGTCCTTAGGACGGTCAAGAAGTCTTGAGGACGGTCAGAAGTCCTTAGGACGGTCAAGAAGTACTTAAAACGGTCTTGAAGCTTTATGGACGGTCAAGAAGTCCATAGGACGGTCAAGAAGTCTTAAGGACGGTCAAGAAGTCCTAAAGACGGTCAAGAAGTCCTTAGGACGGTCAAGAAGTCCTTAGGACGGTCAAGAAGTCCTTAGGACGGTCAAGAAGTCCTTAGGACGGTCAAGAAGTCCTTAGGACGGTCAAGAGGTCCTATGGACTGTCAAGAAGTCATTAGGACGCTCATGAAGTCCTTATGACTGTCAAGAAGTCCTTTGGACGGTCAAGAAGTCCTTAGGACGGTCAAGAAGTGCTAAGGACGGTCAAGAAGTCCTTAGTACGCTCAAGAAGTCCTTAGGACGGTCAAGAAGTCTTTAGGACGGTCAAGAAGTCCTTAGGACGGTCAAGAAGTCTTGAGGACGGTCAAGAAGTCCTTAGGACGGTCAAGAAGTACTTAAAACGGTCTTGAAGCTTTATGGACGGTCAAGAAGTCCATAGGACGGTCAAGAAGTCTTAAGGACGGTCAAGAAATCCTTAGGACGGTCAAGAAGTGCTAAGGACGGTCAAGAAGTCCTTAGTACGCTCAAGAAGTCCTTAGGAGGGTCAAGAAGTCTTTAGGACGGTCAAGAAGTCCTTAGGACGGTCAAGAAGTCTTGAGGACGGTCAAGAAGTCCTTAGGACGGTCAAGAAGTACTTAAAACGGTCTTGAAGCTTTATGGACGGTCAAGAAGTCCATAGGACGGTCAAGAAGTCTTAAGGACGGTCAAGAAGTCCTAAGGACGGTCAAGAAGTCCTTAGGACGGTCAAGAAGTCCTTAGGACGGTCAAGAAGTCCTTAGGACGGTCAAGAAGTCCTTAGGACGGTCAAGAGGTCCTATGGACTGTCAAGAAGTCATTAGGACGCTCATGAAGTCCTTATGACTGTCAAGAAGTCCTTTGGACGGTCAAGAAGTCCTTAGGACGGTCAAGAAGTGCTAAGGACGGTCAAGAAGTCCTTAGGACGGTCAAGAAGTCCTTAGGACGGTCAAGAAGTCCTTAGGACGGTCAGAAGTCCTTAGGACGGTCAAGAAGTCCTTAGGACGGTCAAGAAGTCCTTAGGACGGTCAAGAGGTCCTATGGACTGTCAAGAAGTCATTAGGACGCTCATGAAGTCCTTATGACTGTCAAGAAGTCTTTAGGACGGTCAAGAAGTCCTTAGGACGGTCAAGAAGTGCTAAGGACGGTCAAGAAATCCTTAGGACGGTCAAGAAGTGCTAAGGACGGTCAAGAAGTCCTTAGTACGCTCAAGAAGTCCTTAGGACGGTCAAGAAGTCTTTAGGACGGTCAAGAAGTCCTTAGGACGGTCAAGAAGTCTTGAGGACGGTCAAGAAGTCCTTAGGACGGTCAAGAAGTACTTAAAACGGTCTTGAAGCTTTATGGACGGTCAAGAAGTCCATAGGACGGTCAAGAAGTCTTAAGGACGGTCAAGAAATCCTTAGGACGGTCAAGAAGTGCTAAGGACGGTCAAGAAGTCCTTAGTACGCTCAAGAAGTCCTTAGGACGGTCAAGAAGTCTTTAGGACGGTCAAGAAGTCCTTAGGACGGTCAAGAAGTCTTGAGGACGGTCAAGAAGTCCTTAGGACGGTCAAGAAGTACTTAAAACGGTCTTGAAGCTTTATGGACGGTCAAGAAGTCCATAGGACGGTCAAGAAGTCTTAAGGACGGTCACGGAAGTCCTAAGGACGGTCAAGAAGTCCTTAGGACGGTCAAGAAGTCCTTAGGACGGTCAAGAAGTCCTTAGGACGGTCAAGAAGTCCTATGGACTGTCAAGAAGTCATTAGGACGCTCATGAAGTCCTTATGACTGTCAAGAAGTCCTTTGGACGGTCAAGAAGTCCTTAGGAGGTCAGAAGTGCTAAGGACGGTCAAGAAGTCCTTAGGACGTCAAGAAGTCCTTAGGACGGTCAGAAGTCCTTAGGACTAGGACGGTCAAGAAGTCCTTACGGTCAAGAAGTCCTTAGGACGGTCAAGAGGTCCTATGGACTGTCAAGAAGTCATTAGGACCTCATGAAGTCCTTATGACTGTCAAGAAGTCTTTAGGACGGTCAAGAAGTCCTTAGGACGGTCAAGAATGCTAGGACGGTCAAGAATCCTTAGGACGTCAAGAAGTGCTAAGGACGGTCAAGAAGTCCTAAGTACGCTCAAGAAGTCCTTAGGACGGTCAGAAGTCTTAGGACTCAAGAAGTCCTTAGGACGGTCAAGAAGTCTTGAGGACGGTCAAGAAGTCCTTAGGACGGTCAAGAAGTACTTAAAACGGTCTTGAAGCTTTATGGACGGTCAAGAAGTCCATAGGACGGTCAAGAAGTCTTAAGGACGGTCAAGAATCCTTAGGACGGTCAAGAAGTGCTAAGGACGGTCAAGAAGTCTTAGTACGCTCAAGAAGTCCTTAGGACGGTCAAGAAGTCTTTAGGACGG